>RCUC01160659.1:0-79391 GCA_003697995.1 Taxidea taxus jeffersonii | reverse complement strand
GGGGGAAGAGGGGTTGGGTGAGGGTGGTGGGGTTACATCATATGTTTAAATAAAGCTTAAATAAAGTAAAAAAAAAATTAAAAAAAAAAAAAAGAGAAGTATCTCTGTTCTGTATAATTCTTTGGGTCTTCTCATACGAACTGCTTTGATTTTCAAAGCCAGATGTTTTCATTGCAGGTCCCAAGGTTAGGGGTAACTGATGTGGAGCATGAACCCTTGCTCCTTGGGCAGAAGTTCTGGTTTTGTGACATCCCTCTCAGTGATGGGTTGTGGCACTAGGGGCTGGTATTTTTGGTAAGGCAGTATCTCTGCCTCTCCTACCCACCTTGCAGTGGCCCTATTACTGTTTGTTAGGAAGGAGCTGTTCACCTGTTTTCAGGTCTTCTTCAGAAGGAATTGTTCTATCTGTAGCTGTAGACTTGGTGTGGCTGTAGGTGGAGTTCAGGATCCTCTTAAGCCTCCCATCTTGCGTGCGTCCTCATTTCTTTAATGTTTGAGCTCATCTCAAGAAGAGAACGCATTGGGACGCCTGGGTGGCTCAGTTGGTTAAGCGGCTGCCTTCGGCTCGGGTCATGATCCCAGTGTCCTGGGATCGAGTCCCACATCGGACTCCTTGCTCGGCAGGGAGCCTGCTTCTCCCTCTGCCTCTGCCTGCCTCTCTGTCTGCCTGTGCTCACTCTCTCTCTCTCTAACAAATAAATAAATAAACTCTTTAAAAAAAAAAAAAAAAAGAAGAGAAAGCATTATTAGTTTTCTGTTTTTATGTAAAATGCCCTCCAAATCAAACTTCACATGCAGATAATGTTTTGAGTATTGCAGAGGTCTTTTTTTCCTGATAACTGTGCATCATTATCTCTTTAGCAATAACTTAGCTTTTTTGGTATGGCTTAATAGGCTTTTGGTGGGCACTATTTTGCTTGATAGCTTACTACAGCTATTGTGCACTGAACACTTAGCTAGCTGTCAAAATACTATGAGATCTTATGGAAGCAGTCAGTTTCTGCCAAGTTAGTAAGTCAGTCTTTCAGAACTCTGACTCTTAATCATATCTTTAGAAAAAAACAGAATAAAGTAGGCACCTACTAGATACACAGCACTTTATCTGTTTTCTTTTTATCTTCATAAAAAATGCTCTGAGGTTGGAATTGTATTTTCATCTTACAGATTAGGAAACTGTGACACAAAGAATTTAATAACAAGGCTGCATAGTTAGTAAATGGCAAAAGTCTGCTCCAAAACTCTTGTTTTCCCACTGGGTTGTAGTTCCACACGAGAAATCATTACAATGCAATGCACAGGGTTGCCTTAAGTATGGCATTTGTCATCTGGCCGTGGAAAACACTCCCTTTTTCAAAGTGAATTGGGAACATTACAGCTGTTTGTGTGGTTCCATCAGTGTAGAGAGTTCACGGGGGCTTTGGAATACACCATCCTTCCCAACATACTTCCTCTTTGTTTCTTCCATAAGAGTGTTTGTTTTTAATTCCTTTCTTAATGTATCAGTTTGAAATGTAAAAATATTATATAGTTCTTCCCTATATAGTGAGTTTTAATTCTAAGTTTAAATGTGAGTTGCCTGAGTTATACTGTTTACTATCAAATAGGCTCCAACTTTGACTATTTCTGAAATTGGATTGTGTCTTATCCCTTTTTTGTAGCATTATGAAGAGTTCTTTCTTTGGTTAGCTATGTGACCTTGGATAAGTTACTAAGCCTCTTTGAGCCTTTTTCTTTTTAAACGTCTGGAAATATCTCCAGATCTTCATGTTCTACCTGCTTATTGAATATCTATTGGAACAGAGTAAACCAAACCTTTTGTAAACTTTTCAGCTTTATAAATGCTTAACATATGAGCTAGTGATTGTGTGAGTGCTGAGTGCAAAGTCCTGGGATTCACTCCCAGTGATTCTACTTCTGTGGATTTGGGGATTACAAACAGGCCTTTATAAAAAAAAGTAGAAGTAGAAGAAGATTGTGCTAATAAGCATGTGAAATTTTATAATAAAAATGCTCATAAAACATCTCTCAGAGAGTAATTTTCACCTATTAAATCAGTAAAGATGAAAACAGTAGTACTTGGTGTGGGGAAATGACTATTTTATGCTGTTGATATGATAAACTTGGGATCACCTTTCTGGAGAGGGGAACTTGCATTATTGATAAATGTCATTATTTTCTCAGACTTTGTATCTGTAACCCCTTTCATTCCCCCATACTGGTTACTTGGTTTGTTTTTTTCTAAGGCTCTTATAAGAAGACTCAACTTGCATGCTAGTTATAGAATCCAAGGGGTTATAGAATCCAAGGAGGTTCTTACCCCTTCCAAGATTTCTGTATCTTTAATTCTTTTTTTTTTTTTTTAAGATTTTATTTATTTATTTGACAGAGAGAGAGATCACAGGTAGACAGAGAGGCAGCAGAGAGAGAGGAAGAAGCAGGCTCCCCACTGAGCAGAGAGCCCGATGCGGGACTCGATCCCAGGACCCTGAGATCATGACCTGAGCCGAAGGCAGCGGTTTAACCCACTGAGCCACCCAGGCGCCCTGTATCTTTAATTCTTATTGTAAATTGGAACATTTTAATCCAATTGTAAATTGGAACATCTTAACATCTTAGAGAATTTTGTGTGACTAAGGGCTAGTCACCATAATATAATGAACTTTAACTTGGTTGCCATGCTATCTTGTTTTGGATTGTGTTTGCCCAGCTCTATAACCATATCTCAGGATTTTGCTGATGGTAGGAAAAATAAATTCTTTCTTTTTATTTTCCTGATAGCTTACTGATTTTCAGGGAGAGAAAACCACTGATAGTAACTTCCTCTCCTGTTACTTAAGCAAATACTACTCATAGGAGGAATAAACAAACTTAAGGTAGGCTAACAAACAGTCTGGATGGGGAATATGTGTGTGCATGTGTGTGTGAGCATGTGTGTATGTCTGCACCTGGCACATAGAGGCTATAATCCTAATGACAGGGAATGGCTAAAAGCAAAAAGACATGAAATAGCAAGTATTATCAAGGATGTAGAGAAAAAGAAACTCTTGTGCACTGTTGATGAGAATGCAAACTGGTACAGCCATTGTGGAAAACAGCATGGAAGTTCCTCAAAAATTAAAAATAGAAATATCATATGATCCAATAACTGCATTACTGGATATCTACTTAAAGAAAATGAAACCACTAATTCAGAAAGATATGTGCAACCCTATGTTTATTGGGGCAATATTTATACTATCCAAGATATGGAAGCAACCTAAGTGTTCATCTGTAGATGAATGGAAAAAGAAGATGTGGTGTATATACATATAATGGAATATTATGCAGCTATAGAAAGAATAAACTGGTGGTTGCCAGAGGGAGGAGGGAGGAGGGCTAAGGCATGGCAAAATGGCTGAAGGGGAGTGGGTGGTATAGACTTCCAGTTATGAAGTGGATAAGTCATGGGAATAAAAGGTATAGTACAGGAAATATAGTCAATGATATTGTTGTAGGGTGGTATGGAGACTGATGGTAGCTATACTTTGTGTAGCATAGCATAGCATAGCATATAGAGATGTTGAATCACTATATTGTACACCTGAAACTAATGAAACATTGTGTATCAACTATACTAAAAAAAAAAAAAATTCACAATCTGTTGCCTGGGTAGCATTAAGGGTAAATGAGTTTACTGAACTTAAAAGTCAAGAAATCTGATTTAAGTTCTGGCTTATATTAACTACATAGTTGAGTTATTTAAATTCTTATAGGTTCTGTTTTCTCATCTACGAAATAGAGGTAATTGTGTCCATATTAATTTACAGGGTTTGGACATGATTCAATCAGATGATACTTTGTCCTTACTTCCTTCATTTGTTCTCCAAATATATATCGAGCACCTACTGTATACTAGACATTATTCTAGGTGCATAATCTATCAGTGCACAAAACAGACAAAATCCCTACTTCCTTAGAGCTTATGTTCTAGCAGGTGGAGATAAACAATGAAAAATAAGCATAATAAATAGTAAATTATATAAAGCATGATTGTGCTATGAATAAAAGTAAAAGATATGGGAAAGGAGAACTGAGAGTGCTATGGGTGGAACAGAATAGGGTGGTGGACAGGGGAGCAAGTTGCAGCTCTTAATAGGGTGTCAGAGTGGACCTTCTTGAGAATGTGACATTTGAGTAAAGACTGAAATTAGAAGAATGAGTAGCCATGTAGATATGTGGACATGTGGGAGAAGAATATACCAGGCTGAGACAACAGCGAGGGCCAAAGTTCTGTTTGAGGGACAGCAGTAAGACCACTTAGGCTGGAATGGAGTGAATGAGATGAAGGGAGCTAGGTATGGTCAGATCACAATGAATTGTGGCCTCTTTAAAGACTCTAGCTTTCCCTCTGAAGGAGACAGGGGCCATTATAGGTTTGGAGAGGAGACTTGTGACCTGATTTAAGTTCTTAAAGGGTCACTTCTGGCTGATGTGTAATGACTAGATTGTGGGAGTAAGAGTGGGAACAGAGGGCCTGGTTAGAAACTTTTACAGGAAATTAGGTGAGAGGTGATGGTGGGTTGGGTGAGAGTGAGTGGTTTGGGTAGGGAGAGTCATCCAGGAAGCACATAGAAATGAAGGTGTGTTTATTCTTTTTTTTTTTTTTTTTTTTAAGATTTTATTGAGAGAGAGGGAGCACAAGCAAGGGGAGCGGCAAGGGAGAGGGACAAACAGGGTCCCCACAAAGCAGGGAGTTCGACACGGGGCTTGATCCCAGGACCCTGTGATCATGACCTGAGCCGAAGGCAGATGCTTAACTGACTGAGCCACCCAGGTGCCCCAGGTGTGTTTATTCTTATAAACATGGTGTTGAGATAAAGGGTATCCACTTCTCATATATTTTAAGGGCTTAGAATTTAAATATATGTTGTTATTTGAATGTATACTTTTAAATATCAGATGTCTAGAAATTAAATGGGACCTCTTAGTTTGAGTTTACTTTTACTAGAGCTCTTTTGAAGAAATGGAAGTTTTAAGCTCAACTGACAGTACATATAGCATATGATCCAGGGGTGGTTCAGTATTGCCCTGACTTGTTTGAGAAATTGAGATGTCCCACACACCACCACCCACTCTCTGTCCCTTCTCTGCTTTATAATCACCATGTCTTGTCTATTGTGTGTGTGTGTGTGTGTGTGTTTAAATTTTACTTATTTATTAGAGAGGGTGTGGGAGAGAGAGAGCGAGAGAGCGAGCACACAGAGGGTGAGGGAGAAGCAAACTCCTTGCTGAGCAGGTAACCCGACAACTCACGGCTTGGTCCCAGGTCCCTGGGATCATAACCTCAGCCAAAGGCAGATGCTTAACCAACAGCCACCCAGGTATCCCATCCATTGTGGTTTTGAGTGATATCTCAAATCTGATTATTTCTTTCCATCTCCACTGTTAACCCCACAGTCCTAAACATTCTCAGTTTTGCTTGTATTACGAGTATCCTCTTCCATTTTCCACTTAGCAAACATAATTTTCTACAGATACAAATGTCATCAAATCACTCCCCTACGTAAAAACCTTCAGTGACTTTTGTAGATTATTTTCTGCAGGCTCCTGACCATTTTTCACCTGTCTCTGTCCTGCTCTGTATCCCAGGAGGTGCAGACCACATCACCAGAAATCCTTTGACTTCTAGCTTCCCACTGAAGATGTTACACTTCTTTCTGCACCTAAGATGACGTTCACAATCTATGACATGGATAAAAATCTGCAAAGAAGGCCCTCCAGCGTCCGATCCACCAATCCACTCAGGAGATGAAGCTGGCCTCTTTTTCCATCTTTGGCTCTGAGAGTTGTCTTTCAGTTTCTTAAAGACTCCAAGCCCCTCCTATCTCCTTGAGTTGGTACTCTTCAATCCTTCTGACTAGACCACTTTTCGCCCACTTCCCTTCTCCTTCACTTGTCTCACCCTTGCCCATCCTGAATGTCTCAGCTTTAGTGTTGCTTTCTCAGAGAAACCTTACATAGTTATATACTCTATTTCTCACTAAATGTTTCCTTTGTAGCAGGTGGCATGACTCTACATAAATATTCATATAACTATTTGCATAATGTTTCTCTTCTCTGCTAGTTTCCAGACTTTGGGAGGTCAAAGATATGCAAGTTTTTGTTTATCTTTAAAATCTCTGCCTCAGAAATACTTGAGCCATGCAAAGTACTCAGTAACTCACAGACTGCCCAGAAAATGCATCCTGAAAGTGAAGATGGTTTCACCAGTTGTTTTCAGAAATTATCAAGGAGGGACGCCTGGGTGGCTCAGTTGGTTAAGCAGCTGCCTTCGGCTCAGGTCATGATCCCAGTGTCCTGGGATCGAGTCCCACATCGGGCTCCTTGCTCGGCAGGGAGCCTGCTTCTCCCTCTGCCTCTGCCTGCCTCTCTGTCTGCCTGTGCTTATTCGCTCTCTCTCTCTCTCTCTAACAAATAAATAAATAAAATCTTAAAAAAAAAAAAAAGAAATTATCAAGGAAATTTTAATGTGTCAGTGTAGAGTCAGACCGAGGAGCAGAACTAGAATTTCAAATTACAGTGAGAACTAGAATTAGAAGCCAGGTGTCTGTGCATTCTTTCTTATGCTGGGATTGATCGTCATGAACCCAGCAGTACTATCTATGTAGAAGCCTAAAAACCATAAGCTAAAGAAAATAATATCTGCAAGGCATTTCTTTTTTTTTTTTTTAAAGATTTATTTATTTATTTATTTGACAGACAGAGATCACAAGTAGGCAGAGAGGCAAGCAGAGAGAGAGAGAGGAGGAAGAGCAGAGAACCCGATATGGGGCTCGATCCCACGACCCTGGGATCATGACCCGAGCCGAAGGCAGCGGCTTTAACCCACTGAGCCACCTAGGCGCCCCTGCAAGGCATTTCTTATCTTTCAGTTTTGAATTTGAAAGAGTATATATTTTTTTTCATTTCATATGTTTATTGTCACTTTTGTAACTGGAGTTATTGACATTTTTGGGGGTAACTTAAAGAACAAAGTTACATTCAACAAATAGAAATGAGAGAGGGGGACAACTTCGGCACCAAATACCTGTGTGAAGACAAAAGAATGACACTAATAAGACTTGGAAACCAAAACTAAAACTAAAAACTAGTTATTTAAAAAATAAGAACAATTCCATTTATTCTAAAACAATAACTTTGGTCACTGATACACTCAATAAAGTATAACTTGAAACAGGAGTATTTGGTCTTGGCAATAAAAAACTGCTCTGTTATATGCATTAAATATATTGAAATCTGATCTTTTACATTTTCTCTTTTATGAAACTTTGCTTAGGCTACTCTTTATACTAGAAAATGGAAATGTATCAAACTATAAGAGTAGTACAGCTTAGTTTTATTTCATGGATTGTTGTTTTTTTCATTTTAAAAAGTTCCGATTGTACTCTGAGAAGGTTTATCAATAGCCATTTCAGAAACAAATAAACAGATATGTTATTTAAATACATATGGCATTCTAAGTATTTCAAATTCATAGAGCTGAATGGAATTTATTTTTAACTTTATGAAGAAATAGTCTTTCATGGACATTTTTAATGGTGGTTCTAATCCAAAATAACTTTTGTGGCTGTGACATTCTAGAAATAGATGTATTTGATGGAAATGTTGACAGATTCTTATTTGTAAGCAGTGAATGAAGCCACCTAGAATTTTAGTGACTTCCCTTCCAATGAATGGCCATTCATATTTATTATTATCAATTCTAATAATAATCAGTTTTAGAATGCCAGCTGGGTACTGTAGAACATTTGATGTGATCTCTGTCTAATGAATCCACTTCTAAAATACCATTGTTCAGTATACAAAAGTGAATGCACACCTAAGATTCAGCCTTGAACCTTTGCCTTTTCCAAAAATTAATAATATGATAGGAGGTCAGGGCATATATTTAATAGACCTTTGAGCATTAAGTCATTCTTGGCATTGCAAAGGAGGGTAATTTGTGTAAGACTTTTATTGTGCAGTCTGTCAGCATGGAAACTGCAAAACAAACTCCTGAAAGAGAAAAATGCCAAATACTCTTGCCTTTCCCTCCCTCCCACCCTTCCTCCCTCCCTTCCTTCCTTCCTTCTTTCCATCCTTCCTTCCTTCCTCTCTCTCTCTCTCTCCTTTCTTTCTGGTATGATGCCTAGAAATGATTCCACATTTAGTAGAACAAGGCACAAAAGACTGTTCTTGATACAAAGAGAAACTTCCTCCCTCATTTGGCTAAGGTGTGTAGAAAATTTGAATGCTTAAATGAAAAGAGAAAACTCAACAATTATTATTTATCTAGGACCTACTGTGTACTTATCAAGGTAGTACACTTAATACGTTGGTGTGTTTTTAAATGAGGGAATGGTTATGTGCTGAAATGAAAGAAAGTAAGGTGCCAAAGAGCTGTGTGTGGAAAAAAATACCTGGAGAATGTGTGACCTCTAAGGATTGTGTGATAAAACATCCACCATATATAAGAGGACATGAAATTTGGTGAAACTAAATAACTCTTAATTTATGCCAAAGTGAAGTCATTACTATTAATATCAAGGTAATGAATTAAGTGACTTATTTTTCAGCATCAGTGCTGACAAATGTAGACAAAAATTTTGAGAGCGTCACGGCACCTGGGTGGCTCAGTGGGTTAAGCCTCTGCCTTCAGCTCAGGTTATGATCTCAGCTGAGGTCCTGAGATTGAGCCCCGCATCAGGCTCTGCTCAGCAGAGAGCCTGCTTCCTCCTCTCTCTCTGCCTGCTTTTCTCTCTACTTGTGATCTCTCTCTGTCCAATAAATAAAAATTTAAAAAAATTTAAGAGGGGTTCTGGGATTGAGCCCCAAGTCGGGCTCTGCACTCTGTGAAGACTCTGCTTGGGATTCTCTTCTCTCTTCCCCCTCCAACTTTCCCCCCTGCTCACATGCACACACGTTCCCTCCCTTCCTCTCTAAAATAACTCTTTTTAAAAATGTTTATAAAAAATAAATTTAGATTATTTTGGCATGTTTATATATGTATATGTTTTTAAATAGCTAGCTACATGTAAATTCTCTTTCTGAATTTAATTCCATGAATATCTCTCTAGATATTTTTCAGAGACTATGTATTTCTTATAAGGGCTAAAATAAAGGTGGTTTTTTTGTTTTGTTTTGTTTTGTTTTGCTTTTTAAATCTCAAAAGGGGATTAAAAAATACCAAAAATGTACCATTCAGTAGTAAAAGCAGAGAGATGGTGCCTCAGAGAAACAAGAGGGTCAGATCCTAGGCAGTTAGAGGGATGCTTGCAGAAGAGGTGTGCACTGGAATAGACCATACAGAGGAGCAGCTCCTTTGTGTATATGAAGGTGGAGAAGGGAGAGACATATGACTGTCAATGATGGACTGTAATAGTGTAATAGCCTGTGTGTATGTGCATGGGGGAAGGAGAGGAAAAAGAAAACTGATATCTTAACTAAGCATTTCACTTGTGGTTTTTGGTTACAGCACACAGTTGGACAGAGGGTTTTGCCATCCAGGATAGCTCTGCTTTATATGATTAAATTCCACTCTGTTTCTGATTATTGCCTGAGTTTCTAAACAGCTCTTGCAAAAGATTTTTTCCACTCATTCATTTTATCTTTGTAGCTTATTACATTGCTGTCTTTTGGGCATCCTGCTAGCATCCATTTACCATATTCATGTGAGAAGAGCCGTTGTATGTTGGGGCATTTCTTCTTTAATTAGTTCTGAGTGTCTAGAATAGTGCCTGGATATAAGCAGGCATTTGTTAAATATTTGGTTAGTGTTTTTGGTAGGGATACTTGCTTACTGTTTAATACCAGATATATTTTATGTGAAAGGTAGATGAAACTTAGCACAAGAAATTGTGACCATGGTGGTAGATCCAATTTTCAGTCATATGAAGCATCTAATTTCACAACAATTGATCAGTTTCATAAAAAATTACATATCTTTGCTTATCAGAGTATGCAGTGGCAAACAGCAATTAGACTTTTTATGTGTAATTGGTTTCAATATTTGCCTTCTCATCTAACTGTGTACTAGTTAGGCAATGTCTTCTCTTGGAAGAGTTATTGGATTAGAAGATTTCATTCCCTTGGAAGATACTTTGAATATTTTATCTTTAGCCATTTTATTGAAAGAAAAAAAAAGAGGGGGGAGCATGTCAAGGGGCTGCTTTCAGTCCTGTGATTGTCCTTTAAGATTATCTGAATTTTCTGAGGTTATTGCCTAACTCACCTTCACTTGTTATGTTGTTATTTTTCACACCTGTCTCTCTATCCATCCATCCATCTCTGCATCTCTTATCTTTCTGTCTGTCTGTCTGTCATCTATGTATCCATATATCTACCTATTCATCTGTATATCATCTTTATTGTATCTGTCATCTATCTGCCCATCTGTGTATCTATTCACCTATCCGTTCATCTGTCATCTACTCCTATCTATACACACATGCTCACACACATGAACACATATGTATTTATTTTAAGGTACCACATATTACATCAGGTACTATGTCACATTTGTTATTTTCAGCATATTTGCTTTCTAGATGAAGAATTAAGAATCAGGGGGCTTAGCTCTCTTGCTCAATTAGTAAAGTATGAGCAAAAATTGAGTTTTGAAAGATTCTTTGTTTGATGGGGTTTTCACTTTTGAAAGATGCCACTGAGGGATTTATTCTTTTACTTATAACAGATTCGGAGACCTAACAAAAAATTCTTAACAGTGAGAAAAAAGTAAAACATTGGAAATATCTGAGCATGTCAGAAACTAGCAGTTCTTTGCTTTATCTTAGGAGAACAGAATGGTGTCTAGAGAGAATTCCATTTGATAAAATAATGGCAAAAATACTAAAAGAATACTGTGGTAGTATCAATAATGCAATCATCCAGGGATTTAAGATGTTCATATGCATACAGAAAATGATACAAATGATTTGAGAACCTTGTTAGAGAATTACCAAGGAAAGATCTTTTTTGCTTAAGTGATTTCCTATGTTTTTCAAGAGTTTCTCTTTTGGAGTCAAAGAGAATGCACAGGATTGAAGTCTGTGTATGAGCTTCTTCAAATTAGAATTCCTTAAATGTCTCACATACTGCCAGCTATTATCTCCAATATTCTCAGTCTATACAGCCTAGCATATACCTTTATGCTTCTCATAATTTGGAGGGTATAACTATGTCATTTTATTTCAACTCCTATGTGAACAGTGTGAAAAGATCTTAGTGATTTTATGCTAGGATAGCATAGCATAGACCTTTGACTTTGTCTCTATACTTCTTTTTCCTTATTAGCACTTATCACATTATTGTTTTACCACAATGTAACTTCATATTCCCTTCTGTGATTCTGTAACTGCTGTCTCCTCTGTTGGACTCCATATACCACAAAGACACTTTTCTGCTTTCTTCTGTAGCCTTAGAGCCTAGGATATATGTGTGTGTGTGTACGTGTACACACACACACACACACACACACACACACACACACACACACACACACATATGCTCTGTAACCTCTTGTTAGATAAAGAAAAGGACCTCTGACAGACTTTTATGTAGATCAGGCTAGATAAGAACTCATTTTATGCCATCCCTGTCTGCATTATTTTCTAATTGCTCAAAAATCCTATTTAAGATGGAATTGTCTTTAGCAGCCTATAGCTTTTATTTAATTTTTATTTTTTAAAAAAGGTCTTTTTTATTTATTTGTGTGAGAGAGAGAGAGCATGAGTGTGGTGAAGGTCAGAGGGAGAAGCAAACTCCCTGCTGAGCTGAATCCAAGGCAGGCACTTAACTGACTAAACCACCCAGGTGCCCCAGCCTATAGCTTTTATTATTTATTTATTATTATTATTATTATTATTATTTAAAGATTTTATTTATTTATTTGATAGAGATCACAAGTAGGCAGAGAGGCAGAGAGAGAGGAGGAAGCAGGCTGTCCACAGAGCAGAGAGCCCGATGCAGGGCTCAATCCCACGACCCTGGGATCATGACCTGAGCCAAAGGCAGCGGCTTTAACCCGCTGAGCCACCCAGGCGCCCCTATTTATTATTTTTTTAAAAATTTTATTTATTTATTTGATGGGCAGAGATCACAAGTAGGCAGAGAGGCAGGCAGAGAGAGAGGAGGAAGCAGGCTCCCTGCGGAGCAGAGAGCCCAAAGTGGGGCTTGATCCCCAGACCCTAGGATCATAACCTGAGCCAAAGGCAGAGACTTAAACCCACTGAGCCACCCAGGTGCCCCCTATAGCTTTTAAATGACACCTTTCCCATTTTGAAAATCCTTCTTTGATTTATTTAGATGTATTCAAAACTAAAAACACCTGGGTATATTGACTTCTTGTCTGATTTTCCCCAGAACTTTTTTTTACCTTGAAGAAAGTAACAATATATATTAGATACTTGCTTATATTTGTGGGTGAGAAAATTGGGGTGAAGTCATTTTCTTATGATCACTTAGTTAATAAAAAGGAAGATAGAATTATATATTTTTAAAAATCTCTCTCTCTCTCTTTTTTCAAAGAAGAAAATAACCACTTTATATAGTTAGTTTTTCAGGTGCTTCTTTTTCTATCTAGGTGTGCAGTTATACTCAACTGATGATATTGTTATTTCATTTTCAATAGATAACTCTTTTATTCCTTTTTCAAATGTCCATGGCATTGGTCAGTACTTCAGAAAATAAGTTTAAAATGTGAGCAACAGTATTTCTAGAAGAATACTCCCAGTGCTTCATTATTAGGTAATGATATTAGTTATTTCATATATTTTTTTCATGTAAATGAAACATTTTTTAATCCCTAATACTGGTAGATAATAGTATAAACATCTATTAATATTAAAGCAGCACTGGTAGAGATCATTACAACTACAAATCTTAATCAGAATTTTGGTCAGAAATAGTCTTTCTAATATATCCAAAACATAATTGCCTTTAAAATAATAATTTCGTTCATATTAGGCTAGCAGTATTTATAGTTTTAAATTGCATTACAATTAAGATAAGTTTAAGAAAAGAGTATCAAGTACTAGGGATCTAATGCAGCTGACTTTGGTAATGTTACTCTGAGGGGAACCCAAGCATGTTAGGGTTGTGGGGTGTTTGCACAAATTGGGAACAGCATTTCAGGGGATGGAAGATACCTGCTTCAGAGGTTAGGTCACTATCACTACTTGAATAATAAAGGGCTAGCTCTGCTCTGCTTTACCCACCATATTATTTTTACCTTATTTCATCTTGTACATTGTATGCCTTTTTTATGAACTTCTTAAAAACCATTTTAGAAACAATGTTGAGTATGTATCAGATATAGTAAGTAACTTAAGGTTGTAGTAATAATAACTTATGCCTTACCTAGGAACTGAATCTCTGGTTTGTGTGGTGTACTTGTTCTTTCTGCCACTCCTCCACTTTTTTCCCCATTTCCTTGCTATATGGAGTTTTATTCCTATTACTCATTTATGTTAACCCTGTGGGTCAATACGGATGTTACAGATTCCCTCAAATACCACTGTGATTTATTGTCCTGTTAACCTTGAATTGTACCATTTAGATCTGATTTTTTTTCTTCTCTTGAATATATTTGCTTACTAATAGATTATTAAAATATACCCTATATTCCAGGTCTCAAGGATCCCTTCATGGGATAGGCTAATTCATGTAAAAGTTGATCTATCTTTCTCTAGGTCTTCTTGCATGATTATGTTGGTCCACTCATCTGGGCATTTATACGTTGCCTCAAGTCTTATTCACTGGGGCTCATATCACTTACAGTATATTACATTGTATATTTATAACTTAAGCTTTTCTTCTTCATTTTGCAGTCTGTGAGAAAAAGTGGTGTACCTTGTATACTGTCATGTCTCTCAGGGAGCCTAGCGCTGTTCCTTGCATAGATTAGGTGCTCAGTTTTCTCATTCTTGTCTTCACAGAACAGATACCTTATTTATTGCTTGTTTGAAATATTGTTCCTAATGCATCAGTGATATGGACATAGTAAATATACTACACATGCAGATACGATACAGATCAAATCTTCATGCATCATAGAGGGCATGCATTTTGTTGACTCCACATGGTGTATGACAGGTTGCACCCCTAGCCTTAGGAGGCCTAAGCATCTTTGTACAAGAGGAAGGGAGAGCAGTAGTGGCATTAGGCTATGTTAAAAGTATTCATGTCCACCCACAGGGCAGTTAGGATTGCTTTCTGGGTTTTTTCCTGGAGTTTGAGCTGAGAGTAAGCATTAAAACCATCTCTAGAAGATTTTATATTAACACTGGCAAGAAACAAACAATTGACATCAGGCATAAGTCTTAATTTGCGTTATGCTTTTGGCGCATCGTTGCTGGGAAAATTATGCTAATCCTCACCATCTGCAGCTACCAGATGTGCCATTGAGAGGTGCACAAGTTCCTTTCCAGAAAACTGCTCGATGTCGAATGTCAATCATTCCAGTTAAAATGACAGCACCTACCATCAGAGGAAGGAGGACAACTACAATTCATGTTTTTTCTTTACCATCACATAAAAATCTGGATGATTAATACTGTGATAAATGTAGCTGACAGAGGAAAACTAACAAATGTAGTTGCTCAGTCCATCTTTTGTTCTGTTGCAAAATAGCTATGGAATCTGTTAAAGACTATCTCATTGAATATACATGCACAGTGGGTGTGGTTACATTCTGCTGACTGCATTACATTTCTTGGCTTGTATGGGTTATTATATTAAGAGAATTGGCTGGAAGGGTGTCAGCAGATGGTGCTAGGCACAGAGTAAGTTTTATCATTGCATGGTTTAGTATGCTTCCAGGAACTCTCTCCCAAATACGATTTTTGAAAATAAACTTGTTCATTTGAACACACTGACAGGTTCTCCCCCGAGATTCTTATATCATAAAAGACATTGCCATCAATTTACTGAAACTATGATTTTATTCCTTTTGGTTGGGAGGGAGAGAACAAGAGAGAGTAAGAAGTGGTGACAATTGACTTTTATTTAAAATTGTTTCATGTTTTGGGGCACCTGGGTGGCTCAGTGGGTTAAAGCTTCTGCCTTTAGCTCAGGTCATGATCTCAGGGTCCTGGGATCGAGCCCCGCATCGGGCTCTCTGTTCAGCGGGGAGCTTGCTTCCTCCTCTCTCTCTGCCTGCCTCTCTGCCTACTTGCGATCTCTCTCTGTCAAATAAATAAATAAATAATCTTTTTTAAAAAAATCGTTTCATGTTTTACCTGGGTCTGGCTGTATCTGCATTTAGACGTATTAGAAATCCTTTATGTAATAGTTTCATACCTTTTTAATTTTGGCAGCTACTGCTAAGCATTACAAGAATGCCAGGGCACAGAAGCACATTGAACATACCAGGTACACCCTAAAATTCCACTGATTTCTAAAATATTAATGAATAACAGTGTATGCCAGTGGCTGGACCTTACTGTGAGCCTTCCTTGTTCAAGAATGTGTCAGAGTGGGGAGCACATGCCTTCCTTTCCTTTCCCTCATTCCTTGCTCAGGTTCCTGCCAGCCACGTCGTGCTGTTGCCTCAAGAGTTATCAGAAAGTATTTTCTCATAGCTTAGGTGTTCTATAAACTTGTTCTAACCGTTGTATCTGAAAAAAGTATATTTTTATTTAAATTACACTTCTTAGGAAATGGGGAATTCCCCCTTAACCCTGCTAAATGCTGTTCTTATTCAAGTTTTGTCAGGAGATGGGGCAATTTTTAGATATTTGATAAGTATCTGAAGTCACCCTTTTGTCCTATATTGGTATGTGGTGTTCTTAAATCCTGAGTAAATGGAAATTTATTCAGAAATATGAAGGAAGAGTCCGCTTAGTCCAAAAGATAAGGGCTCCTTTGGAGGAGTAGGAGATCATGAATGTTTAAAGAATTACACTCTTTTGTCTTTCTGAACAATAGCGCCCACTGAAAGTTCATCTCAAAGATAAATAAAACTGTGTTTTATTTTCTCAGGACTGAGGAATAGAGCCTACAAAGAAAAGTATTTTAGGCAATTTTTGCCAATCTCTGTACCGTTGCTCTACTTGTTCTCGCTGCCTAGAGACTTGATGCTTTACCTATGGAAACCTGGGTTCAGCCCCAGGTAAATTTTTACTCATTCTCAAGGCTTAATTTCCTCATCTTCTTTGTGGAGTGCCTTTTTTTGACCTTTCACGGAAGAATTCTGTGCCTGCTTCATTCCGAACCCCCAGCCTCTTTCTCTTCTACTCTGAGTGAATTGCTCACATGCTTTAGTAATAAGCTAGCGTCTGTCTTTGTCACCTCACTGGAGTCCTTGAGGTATTGAGACTGCTCTTTTTTGTTTTATTAGATACATCTTTGAATCTGTTTCTGGAATGTTACAGCATCTATTACATATTTGTTGAGCAAAGAGATGGGTGAATAATATTATATTATTCTTGTATGCAGAAGTTTCCTATATGGAGAATCATCTCCAGTATCTTTAAGGTTCATGAGCATATAACATTTTGGACTATAAATTGCAGATGAACTAATTTGTGTCTCTTTTAATTTTGAAATATGTTATATAATGTGTTCTGTTATCATTGGTATTGCTAACATCAGACTTGAAATATTAATACATTGATGTATATTTATATGTTTTTATAAAATCTTATTACCTGTGTTTCAGTCCAGTTTTACATTTGAAATATTTATTTATTTATTTATTTATTTCTCGGTATTTAAACCTTTATTATGCAGAAACTTAGGAAAAGGTATTTTCCCTACAAAGTTAATCCAGGCAGTGTAAATTACATAAACAACTATCATTTGAGTTATTACCCAGGTTGGAACTTCACTGTGAAATTTCATGAGAAAGAGAAACCCATGGCTCATATAAAACCTATAGTTTGTAAAGACTGTGGTACTGGACCTAATTGCAAAACACTATATTCAGTTCACATATGGTTAATATATATTTTTTATTAACATAAAATGTATTATTTGTTTCAGGGGCACAGGTCTGTGACTCATCAGTCTTAAACAATTCACAACACTCACCCTAGCACATACCCTCTCCAATGTCCATCACCTACCCACCCCATCCTTCCCAACCCCCTCCTCCACTCCAACAACCCTCAGTTGGTTTTCTGAGACCAAGAGTCTTTTAAGGTTTGTCTTCCTCTTGTTTCATCTTGTTTCATGTTTCATTTTTCCCTGCCTTCCCCTGTGATCCTCTGTCTTGTTTCTCAAATTCTTCAAATCGGTGAGATCATATAATAATTGTCCCTCTCTGATTGGCTTATTTCACTTAGCATACCTTCTAGTTCCATCCATGTCATTGCAAATGGCAAGATTTCATTTTTTATGTTGCATAATATTCCATTATATATATAAATATAAATATTTGGTAGAATTCTCCTGGGAAGCCATCTGGCCCTGGGTTCTTATTTGTTGGGAGATTTTTGATGACTGCTTCAAATTCTTTGCTGGTTGTGGGTCATCAGGTATTCTATTTCTTCCTGGTTCAGTTTTGATAGTTTATATGTCTCTAGGAATGCATCCATTTCTTCCAGATTGTCTAATTTGCTGGCGTAGAGTTGCTTATAATATGTTCTTATAATTGTTTGTATTTCTTTGGTGTTGGTTGTGATCTCTCCTCTTTCATTTATGATTTTATTTATTTGGGTCCTTTCTCTTTTCTTTTTGATAAATCTGGCCAGGGGTTTATCAATCTTATTAATTCTTTCAAAGAACCAGTTCCTAGTTCTGTTGACCTGTTCTGTTGTTCTTTTGGTTACTTTTTCATTGATTTTTTTGCTCTGATCTTTATTATTTGTCTTCTCCTGATGGGTTTAGACTTTATTTGCTGTTCTTTTTCCAGCTCCTTTAGGTGTAGGGTTAGGTTGTGTATTTGAGGCCTTTCTTGTTTCTTGAGAAAGGCTTATATTGCTATATACTTTCCTCTTAGGACCATCTTTGCTGCATCTCAAAGATTTTGAACAGTTGTCTTTTCATTTTCATTTTGTTTCCTTGAATTATTTAATTCTTCTTTAATTTCCTGGTTGACCCATTCCTTCTTTAGTTGGATGCCCTTTAGCCTCCATACATTTGAGTTCTCTCCAGCTTTCCTCTTGTGATTGAGTTCTGGTTTCAAAGCATTGTGGCCTGAAAATATGCAGGGAATGATCCCAGTATTTTGGTACCAGCTGAGACCTGACTTGTGACTCAGGATATGATCTATTCTGGAGAGTGTTCCATGTGCACTAGAGAAGAATGTGTATTCTGTTAGTTTGGGATGGAATATTCTGAATATATCTGTGGTGTCCATCTGGTCCAGTGTGTCATTTAAAGCCCTTATTTCCTTCTTGATCTTTTGCTTAGATGATCTGTCCAATTCAGTGAGGGGGGTGTTAAAGTCCCCTACTATATTACTATATTATTATCAGTGTGTTTCTTTGATTTTGTTATTAATTGGCTTATATAATTGACTGCTCCTTTATTAGGGGCATAGATACTTAAAATTGTTAGATCTTGTTGGACAGACCCTCTAAGTATGATATAGTGTCCTTCCTTTTATTATAATCTTTGGTTTAAAATCTAATTTGTCTGATATGAAGATTGCTACCCTAGCTTTCTTTTGATGTCCATTAGCATGGTAAATTGTTTTTCACCCCCCCCCACTTTATATCTGGAGATGCCTTTGGGTCTAAAATGAGTCTCTTGCAGACAGCATATTGATGTCTTTTTTTAAATCCATTTTGATACCCTTTGTGTTTGATTGGGGCATTTAGCCCATTTATATTCAGGGTTAACTATTGAAAGATATGAATTTAGTACAACTGTATTGCCTCTAAGTTCTGTTCTAAGTTCTGTTACTGTATATTGTCTCTGTTCCTTTCTGGTCTATGTTACTTTTAGGCTCACTCTGCTTAGAGGACCCCTTTCAATATTTCCTGTAGGGCTGGTTTGGTTTTTGCAAATTCTTTTAGTTTTCATTTGTCCTGGAAACTTTTTATCTCTCCTTCTATTTTCAATGACAGCCCAGCTCGATATAGTATTCTTAGCTACATATTTTTCTCATTTATTGCTCTGATTATATTATGCCAGTCCTTTCTGGCTTGCCAGGTCTCTGTGGATAGGACTGCTGCTCGTCTAATATTTCTACCATTGTAGAGCTGCTTTCAGGATTTTCTCTTTGTCTCTGAGATTTGTAAGTTTTACTATTAGATGATCGGGTGTTGACCTATCTTTATTGATTTTGAGGAGAATTCTCTGTGCCTCCTGGATTTTGATGCCTATTTGCTTCCCCAAATTAGGGAAGTTCTCTTCTATAATTTGCTCCAATATACCTTCTGCCCCCCTCTCTCTTTCTTCTTCTTCTGGGATCCCAATTATTCTAATACTGTTTCATCTTATGGTATCACTTATCTCTCTAGTTCTCCCCTTGTGATCCAGTAGTTGTTGATCTCTCTTTTTCTCCATCATTTGGTCTTCTATATCACTAGTTCTCTTTTCTGCCTCATTTATCCTAGCCATAGGGGCCTTCATTTTTTATTGCACCTCATTAATAGCTTTTTTTATTTCAACTTGGTTAGATCTTAGTTCTTTTATTTCTCTAGAAAGAGATTCTCTAGTATCTTCTATGCTTTTTTTTTTTTTTAAAGATTTTATTTATTTGACATACAGAGATCACAAGTAGGCAGAGAGAGAGAGGAAGGGAAGCAGGCTCCTTGCTCAGCAGAGATCCCAATGTGGGGCTCAATTCCAGGACCCCGGGATCATGACCTGAGCTGAAGGCAGAGGCTTTAACCCACTGAGCCACCCAGATGCCCCAATCTTCTATGTTATTTTCAAGCCCAGTTAGTATCTTCATAATCATCATTCTGAACTCCAATCTTGACATCTTCCTAATGTCTGTGTTGGTTAGGTCCTTGGAGTCAGTACTGCCTCTTGTTCTTTTTTTTTTTGAGGTTAGTTTTTCCATTTTGTCATTTTGTCTAGAGAAAAATAGATGATTGAGAGAATAAAATGCTAAAAGGGTAACAACGACCCCAGAAAAATATACACCTAAACAAATCAGATGAAGGGGAGGGTCTCCCTGGATCTGCCACTTGTGGGAGCCCTGCTCAGAGAGCATTAGCCCAGCTGTGCTGGGGATCACGGTTTATGGCAACCTTGAGATGACAGTGCCCTCTTTAGCTCCATCTTTGCAGCTGGATTTCCCATTCCAATACCTGGGAGCTCTGCCACACTCAGGTACTCCCGGTCTTTCTGTGACACAGACGGTCCTGAGACCACACTTTCCCAGTGAGGGCACCACACCTCTCTGAGCCACTGGAGTGATGTTGCTCAGTGGAACAGATTTCTAAGCATTCCAATTCTGTGCTCTGCTCCTCTATCACTTGCTGGTAGCCAGCTGACAGAGGCTCCCTCCCTGCTGTAGCCTGTCTTCTCAGATATTGCCTTGGATTCACTTCTCTTCATGTCCTCCCTTCCAGAAAGTGGTTGCTTTTCTGTTCATATAATTGCTGTGATTCTTTTCTTTGATTTCCTGTTGAGTTTGTAGGTGTACAGAACGGTTTGATAACTATGTAGCTGAATTGCTGGGAGCCGACCAAATTTAGGTCTCCTACTTCTCTGCCATCTTGCTCCTCCTCCTCCTGAAATAGTATTTGTCGTATTTGTTTCACATTAAAAAAGAAGTTAGCTCACTGAAAATCCTGATAGCAAAAGTCACTTTTAAACTTTTATTCATTGTACAAGCAGAACATTGCATACATTTTGAAAAAAATTTTTAGTCCTAAAGTCAGTAAATTACTCATGACATTTTTGTCTATATTCCTGCAGACCTTTTAAAATGTATTTATGTACAAACTTTTAAGTAAAAGAGAGATCACACTGTACATATTGTTCTTTAACTGAGCATCATTTTTGAGTTGACAAAATTACCCAAAACATTTTAGGGTAGGAGTTGCCATTTGATGATCATCTCTGCAGATGATGCTCACATTGAAACTAGAAGGTCACCCATATGGAGAGGTTAAAAATAAAATCTGCTGGTCTTCAAAATTCTCTTATCAGGCACCTAACAGGGTCAGATACTGACAATGATGCATCTGAGAGCAGTGAGTAAAGACAGATTGCAGAAGTTTCATAATTGTGAATTGTGTTCTCAATTTATTCATTTTTACTTATGTTTGTTCCCTGTCTTGGGGTCTCTGGACTGTGCAATTTTAGATGGAAAATCTCAGATGTGGCCCCAAAGGGCTGGTAGTCATTTACATATTCATGCATGAAATAAAGTATTTTATGATATGTCAATCAAATATACCCAGAAATCAGAAGACAAGATTTTTTTCCCAAAGTAAGTTCCTTCTAAATGTAGCTAAAAAGAGCTACTTTGTCATTAAAGTGAATGAATATTCATTTTTAGAACAGACATGATGTTTGGATTGTGTTAAACATATGTCTGTTAGTGAAAGTGTGAGTCACAAAGAAAATTTCATCTAAAAATAATATCTATAGAAAAAAGCAATAAATATACACATGGAAAAATACTCTTTTTTCTGTAGACTTTTACTTTTCTATTTTGAATGATTGTGTATTTATTTTCTATTATTAAAGGAAATTGTGGCCGTGTTCAAAATAGCATGATTCACAGTGGCTAAGAGGTAGAGGCATCCGAAGTGTCCTATCCATCAATAGATGGATAAACAAGGCATGGTATATACATACAATGAAATATTATTCAACTTTAAAAAGGAAGGAAGTTCTGACACATGGTATAACATGGATGAACCTTGAGGACATAAGTTTAAATAAGCCAGTCACAAAAAAAACAAGCACATATGATTCCACTAATATGAGGTATCTTGAGTTGTCAAATTTATAGAAACAGAAAGTAGAATGATGGGTGCCAGGATCTGGGGAGAGGGAGAAATGGGGAGTTGTTTAATGGGTATAGACTTTCAGTTTTGTGAGATTAAAAAAGTTCTGGAGATTGGTTGCATAAAAAGGAACATATTTACCCCTTCTAAACTATATAGCTAAAAATGGTTAAGATAGTAAATTTTATATTATGTTTATTTTGCCACCAAAAAAAAAATAAAAAAGAGAGAGAGTGAGAAAGAGAAACTGGAGAGAGTATAATTTTTAGACTGGAGGTTATTTATTTTTAGCCATAATTGTTTCTACAGAGCAGATAACTAGGATTGGTCTTGTACCTTTAACAGGCTTATGATATACTAATCAAATACAGATACATGATTACTAATCAAATACAGATACATAAGAAAACCTAGAAAACATAAGAAAACCTAGAAAACCAAAAGCTCAGTGACAAGTCATTTGTCCCTAAATTGTGTATTTTATTTATTTTTGGCAGAAAACACTAGACAGTGTAAATTATTATTTGTAGGATAATTAAAAGCTAGCTAAAGTATTAAAATCACCATATTCAAATATGTATTTAAAAGAGCTTTGCTTTTTAATGATTATTAATTCATATCCAGAAACACTAATTTATTCATGTATTTATTGACAGCTTACTATTATATTAAGAGACTGAGCTGGGTTCACATATATAATGATGAGTAAGTTAAGTCTTGTCCTCAAGGAATCTAAAGTCATTTGCAGTGGAGGAGGAGGTGAGTAATAAACAGAAAATTACAGTAAAGTACCATAAAGATTATGAAAGGGGTAAATTAAGAGTAATGGAAAAATACAGAGTTTTAGGAGTTCAGGCCTTCTATTTTTAGGCTTCAGGAAACAGTTTGTGGAAGAACCAGTAGCTTTGTTCAATGAAAAATGCTACAAGCTCAATTGGTGAAATGGTTAAAAGAGAAAATGGAGGAAACAATGAATGCAGAGACTTATAGGTTGAGTCAGCTTCCATTGCAACTTTGCTAGGATATTTCTTTATGTCTGTTGTCCTGAAGTACATGGTTTCTCTTTCACTGTCCTAAGTCCAGGTTTGGTGGCATGCCTGTAGGGCTCAGAAAACATGGCTTAGTAACTGAGAGTAGTTAACTGTGCTTGGAACATTCAGTTTGGGATGGGGAAGAGGAGAGATGCCATATGTAAGGTGAGACTACATTATGAAGATATATGCCACCTTGTGGCATGATTCTGGCAGTGATGAGTTGTGCAAGATTTTTATAAAGGAGAGTAGTATAGACAGATTGGTACTTCAGAAATTTGATTCTGGATTCACTAAGGAGAAGAGATTGAAGTGGAACTAGAGGCAAGGCCATCACTTAATAAGGTAGCACTATCATAGGGACAATAACTGACATGGGTTGCAGGGATAGAAAGGAGTGAGTGAATTCCAGAGCTATTAAAAAGCTAGACTTGCTCTTTCCCACATCTACTGTGAGACTGAAGACCGTTCTCAGCATTTAGATTGTTGACATTCCAGAAAACGTCAGCATCACTCTGAAGGGACGTACTATTACTATGAAGGAACTCAGAGGAACCCTGTGAAGGGACTTCAGTCATATCAGTGTAGAATCCAATCTCCTTGGAAAGAAGATGTTCTGCATTGACAAATGCTGAGGAACTAGGAAAGAAACTGGCTATTATTCTCCCTATCTGTAGCCATGTACGGAACATGATCGATGGCATTACACTGGGCTTCCCCTACAACATGAGGTCTATGCATACTCACTTCCCCATCAATATTGTTATTGAGGAGAATGGTTCTCTTGTTGAAATCAGAAATTTCTTGGGTGAAAAATAAATTCGCAGGGTTCGGATGAGACTAGGTGTTGCTTGTTTGGTCTCAAGAAAACTGGCTTAATTCTTGAAGGAAATGACATTGACCTTGTATCAAACTCAGCTGCTTTGATTCAGTAAGCCACAGCAGTTAAAAACAAGGATATCAGAAAATTTTTTGGAAGGTATATATGTTTCTGAAAAAGGAGTAGTTGAGCAGGCTGATGAATAAGATCTAAGTTGCCCAGCTATAGAAACAGCAAGATGTCAGATGATTTTTCATACTTATTCTTATTTGTGTTATTTTAGTAAAAGGTGAAAGATTTATTCTCTCTGAAGAGAAGTCAGAGTATTTATTTGTGTTTTAAAGATGCAATTAAAGCTGTATTGATTTGGATTTTTTTTTAAAGCTAGACCTAAGATTTAAGAATATTGAGTGTGAGTTTGTGTGTGTTTGTGTTTGAATTTGTGGGGGAGGGAAAAGGATGACATTTTGGCTTGGACTATTGAGTGAATGGTGGAGCAGTTCACTAAGGTAAGGACAGAAAAGGAAGGAGAGGGTTTGGGAAAACACAACCATCTTCACTGAAAGGGGAGGGTTAAGCCTAGTGAGGGTCCATGGAATGGGATGAAAAGAGGTCCCAAATAGGGAACCTGAGGGAAAAAGAATGGAAGAATGAACAGAGGGTGAACAGCCCACAACCAAATGTTGGCAAACCAACAAAACACAAAACAAACAAAAAAACCAAAACAGCAAACAAAGCAAAGCTGAGCAGGGGTGGGTCAGAGAGGGAGGAGGAAGACCTAGAGGGTCCTTTCAAGAAACCCAGGGAGCAGGGTGTTTTTGGAATGAGATGGTAGTCAATAGACTATCAGGGGAAGATTTGGCCGCAGGGCACTGCGTGGTGTGCTTGGTGGAAGGCATTCTAGGAGTGCTGTGGGGCCCGGGGCAGGTTGAAGTAGGTTGCTGAGTGACATCAGAAGTGGAGGCTAGGAGCCAAGACAACCATTTCAAGAATTGTTACTGTAAAGAGGAGAGTAGAGTAGAAAGAATTATACTAAAGAGGATATTATAATATAATTTTATTTTTATTTGTTAAATGTTTTTATTGTGATAAAATATATGGAACATAAATTTACCACTTTATTCATTTTAAGTATACAAGTCAGTGGCATTAAGTATATTCATGGTGTTGTGCAGTCAACTGTCTAGTTCCCAAAATTTTTCAACACTTCAATAACAACTCTATACCCATTAGGCAGTAACCCTCTAATCCTTCCTCCCTCTAACCCCTGGTAACTTCTAATCTTCTTTCTGGCTTTCTGAACTTGCCTATTGTAGATATTTCATATAAGTGGAATCATCGAGTTTTGTCCTTTCGTGACTGGTTTGTTTCACTTAACATAATGTTTTAAAGGCTCCTGTGTGTTGTAGCATGTATCAGAACTTCACTCCTTTTTATGATTGAATAATACTCCATTATATGTATATACTGTAAATTGTTTATAGATTCCTCTGTGGGTGCTTGGAGTATTTCAGCCTTTGGGCTATTGTGAATAATACTGCTAAGAATGTGGGTGTACAAGTATCTCTTTGAGTACCTGTTTCCCATTTTTTTTTAATATATACCTGGGCATGGAATTACTGGGTCATGTGGTGATTCTAGGTTAACCATTTTGAGGAACCACCAGACTGTTTGTCACAAAGGCCGCAACATTTTACATTCTCTACCAGCAATGGATCATGGTTCCCTTTCCCCCACATTATTGCAAACACTTGCTTTCTGTTTTATGTCTGATTTTTGGACTTTAATAATGATAATACTTCCTCCTGTCTGGGCTCTTGTGGACTGCCCTGCTCCTACCCCACCTGCCAGTTTTTTCTATCTATGAGACATGATCTCTGTTTTATGCATATAATAACTGAGGCTTAGGAATGTTCAGAAGTTTGCCCAAGGTAAGTACAGTGTATCTCTCAGGGTGAAACCTGTATAGCTATAGAGACAATATACACATATTCATCCTTGGTCTTTATTTTTCCTGTCATTGAAGTAAAACCAAAACCAAACTAAACTAAAACTGAAACTAAAACTAAAATAGGAGCTCAAACCTGAAGCTGAAATGTGTAACCTGCTGTTCAAGACACATGCGGCTTGGGGCGCCTGGGTGGCTCAGTGGGTTAAAGACACATGCAGCTTTAGCTGTGGGGACTAGCAAGCAGTGAAAACCTATATTAATACCCTGACAGCTACATTTGATAAAATTGTTAGAGGATAGATCTCAAAAACATAAAATAACTGCATCCATGAATGAAGAGTTTTCCATTTTGTGTAGTTCTTCAAACTCTTTTGAACATCCACACCACTGGTGAAAATACAGTTGATCATATATTCCTATACATGTGATCTGTATTAATAAATGATATTGTGATATAACTTATAAATTATAAAAACAGTGTATTTTATAGTGGTAGGAATAACAATACAAAAGTAATGAGTTTGAACATAATCTCTGTTTTCTTTCTCTATACAGTGGCTTTTCTTGCTCATTTCTGGGATGGGTGCACCTCTACTTGGGTAAATTACTAATAAAAAAAATGGCTATCTTGTGTGGTATGTTCAGGCAGTTTTAAAAACAAATATTACAACATCCTCTGTATGTGAAGGGTATTTACACAAATGAATTCACAACTGCATGTTGGATATTTATTACATACAAAACATTTTTGTACATATTGTGATCTGGCTTTGCTCTCTGCAAAATAGGCAATAAGGTTTAGTAACTATATCTAGCTAAGATTCCAAAAGCTTGCCCTTGAGGAATTGCCTCTAACTGTAAGAGGCAAGGAGTACAAGCTGTATCAGATTTACTTATAAAGCAGTGTTTGCAACCTTCATCTATAATGTGTATTTAAATTGTCTTGGGAAAAGTGAATGAAGCGATAATTTATCACGTGAAGTTGTTTGTGCTGATGTTTTGGCATTTTGAAGAAAAATATGAGTACATAAAATCTAATACAGTGTCAAGGGGAAATTGGCAAAGCACTCTGTGTGATCTCAGGAAAACAATGTCTAAAATATATATATATATATATTTTTTAATAACCTGAATTTACTTGAATGTGCTTCTGCTTTGACTGCTTTTGTGCCTCCATTTGCTCCATAGCAACTACCAAACAGAACTATTCTAAAGGGGAGGAAAGAAAAGAAAGGTATTTGGTGTGGAGATTTTAAATGGCTTTTGAGTCAGAGCAGTCAGCTGTTTTCCTTTTGACTGTAGTAATTGTTTAAGAAGATTTGAAATGTATTTTTGTGGTTACATTTTAAGTACATTAGTAAGTTTTTCCTGAATGGTGTGTTTCTGTTTTTTCATTGGATAAATAAATGAATTTCTTCTCCGGAAACAACATCAGATTCAATTTTTCAGGGTCAGAATGCATCAACTTTTTGCTCAGTGCCTCTTGAAACTCACATGGCTCCATGCAGGTGACTGTCTAGCTAAATTCAGATGACACTAATGAGTGGAAAGAGTGACATTATGGGAACAGCTTATTAATGAATACAGCTACTGTTACACTAGATCTGGAATAAGGAAAAGATGACAGTTTTCTATTTGTATAGGAGAGTCAGGAACACTTTCTAAGTGTGTTTCCCATGTTTTACATACCATTTTCACCGTCATTTTAACAGGATTAGTGGAACGTAATTAGTGGGTGGTAAATTTACTTGTGCTATGGAGTAAGCTAGTCACCTGAAGGTTTATCATTTCATGGGGAACTGACTGGATTTCCAAACACCTTATCATCTCTTTTAGAAACTAGGTTAATATGTGAGTCATGAGGACCCAGACTTAGAAACAAACACTTTGGCAGACAGTTGATGTAAAGCAGGTAAGAACAGTTACCATCATATTCAGACTCTGGGACTAGAACTACTCTTTCAAATGATGATGATGATAGTGATGTTGCTGATGTGAACAGCTAATGTTTACTGAGAATTGACTGGAACCTACTTTGCTAAGAACTTGGTATGTATTATCTCATTTAATCCTCAGAACTTTGCATGCATTATCTCACCATGAGTTACTCATAACCCACTTTTTATAGATGGGTAAACAGACATAGTGAGTTGTTCAGGGTCATATATTTAATGGCCAAGTCGACTTAAAAACTCAGGCTTTCTGATCACAGAGACTGGGTCTGTGACACTCTACTGCCTGTGATTTTGGTGATAAATTTTTTGGCAGATGGTGATCACAGAAGTTGCTTTAAGTCACAACTTTTAAGTACCCTTTTTTCTAAGGTCAAACTGTGTAGCTTTTATACCCCCCCCCCAAATTATATTACTGCTTTTGTAGTTTTAAAGAAGAAGGTGTGAAAATTTGAAATGTTATCTATTCTCATTTAATTTCCTACTTTACATGGAGAGCATATTGTACCCAGATCTAAATGTTATTACCATTTGGTTCTCATACTTAACGAAAGAGAAAGTATATGCTCAGTTTTGAGCAGAGGCTCCCTTGTAGGAGTATAACAGGGCTCAGCAAAGTTTTGGCACTTGTGTTTGGCAAAACGTCCCAGGCAGATGAATGATTCATATGGCAGGAACACTGCTACTCGGAAAGGTACGTTAATATGAATATTAACACCTCTGAGTGTTTGTGAAATAACCTTAATGGAAGGACTAGAATATTGACAAAACATTATCAAAAAATTATTCTATATTTAGCAGATAAAGATACAAAGAGTAATTTATTGCGAAAGTCTGCGATCATTCAGTTCCAGATTGAATGTGATGTCTGTAATTATATTTTAGAAGGATATTAAACAATATGGATGTGATATCTGATTCTTAAATATCATCATTACACTGAGTTCTAAATATAATCCATCTACAACCATACTTACAGATATTACTATGTGACAAGAAATACTTAGATGTAACAAGAAAGAAAGGGAAAATTCAGACTTATGTGATTTCAAAATAATTCCTAGCATTGCTTTAGGGGTTATTAAGACAAATGGAAGGGATTTTTACAAGGTATAGTTCAGTTGCAGTTTTCTTCCTCAGAATTCACATTATTGCCACAGCTTACGAATGACAAACATTTGTGGACTATGGCAGCAATCTGTTGGGTGTTTCAATCTATTTTGAGCTGAAATTGATTAGCACTTTATGAAAAGTGTACAGAAAATTGCCATGCTTATCAAGGCAAATCAAGCCATAATTCTGCCTTTTTTTTTGTACACCTGCAGCTATGAATATTTTTTGGTGGATACATTGAGATGTGCTCAAGAATATACATATTGGACTGCATATCATGCAATTTATTCTGATCTTACTGACAGTTTGCAAACAAAAACTCAAAACAAGATGCAACTGTGTGCAGCTCCCGAACTGTAGGTTCTGATTTTGGCATCCATGAATGCACAAGGAAAGGGGCCTACAGCTGAAGAGGTGTGCTTTTGCTCATCTTACTGTGAAATATAATCTGGGCATTTGTTTGATGGATTTCATGAAATATGGAGGAAATCTGAAGTAAGGGTAAGAGTTTCATCTGATTGCCTTTATTTTTTACCCCACCTTGATAATACTAAGGAGAAGAAGTGAAAATAACCTGGAGTTGATGACTCTAGTGACGTAAGTTAACCGTATTCAAGGGGTGTTGTTAAGAATGAGGAAAGGAGGAAGTGAGCAGTGATGGTGAATTTCATATTTTGAGAGGAAGAGCCCTTTCTGTGGCAATACCTTCAGAGAAAAACAAGGATTGCAAACCAAAAGAAAAGGAGGAAGACCACGGACTACATGGAAGTCAGTGTTATTCAACCTACTTTCAAGAACAGAAAAACAGTGTAGAAATAGGCTACTCTTCATGTCACTCTCAGGCAGAGTGGAGAATAAATATCATCAGATTAAAAAAAAGAGAAAGAAAATCCTTGAAAATTTACATGTGCTATGGAGTAAGCTAGTCACCTGAAGCTCATCTTAATTCCAGCAAATGTTTTAAGTTGTACTTAAAACACCCATGTTGTGTGCAGTACTTTTACTTTATGCCTGGCTCTATCTAGAAAAGGATCCTGAATCTTGCTAAATTCTAGATCTGCAATGAGTCTATTCTGATAAAATTCTGTATTTTACATGGAAACACATTTTTAATAAAAATTATCTTAACTTTTCGGATGTTTGCAATAAAAAATAAGGAAAAGGAAAATTGAAATCATTCATGATTCTAACACTCAAGACTATATCATTCCACTCTTTTTATTATAGATTTGATATGGTAAACTGGGATTTGCTCTGTTACACATATACTATGAAACTAATTCTGTGTCATTAAATATTCTCCTGTGATAATTATATTTAGAAAATATTCAGGTTTTTGTTTTTGTTTTTTAATCAGTGGAATTTCCAGTATTATCCTGTGAATTTCCACCATCGAGTCTCTGCATGGTTGGATGTTTAGATATTTCCAATATTTTGCAATTAACAATAGTAATACTTTTATCATCATCATGGACATTAAAAAAAAATTATAGAGGTGAAATTCTCCTAACAATCACAGTGTTGTACGTCCATCACCTGTCTCTACTTCTAGAGCATCTGCTTCACTCCAGAGTAAAACACCTTATCTAGTAAGGGGCATTTCTCTCTCTGGCCCCAGCCTAGCCCTCCACCATTGTCTCTCCTCCTCAGGTTTTTTTCCCAGTGCCCAGACCAACCTTGTGAATTCCTGCTCTGTCACCTATATTCACTGTCCATTTCTCTTCACCCATTATTCAAACCCAGGTCAACACTCATGTCTTTTGTGAAAACCTCTCTCACCAATAAACTGTCATAAGCTCTCTTTTCTGAAAACTATTAATTAGCACACTTGTCTATTATGTTCATTTGGTCCATTTATATCCATCTTATAAAGCCATTCCAGCAGCGTGTGTTGCCCATAAATTATATTGCAAACAATTTCCGGTGTGGTAGAGTGGTATCTTATCTATTTTATGTTCCCTGATGGTTGTCTTAGTACGTGGCCCAACCATAATGCATAATAAATTCTTGTCGAATGAATTAAAATTCACTTTTTCCCTTATAGACCTTACCATAGTACTTAGCATAGAGTCCCAATAAATATTTACTGATTGATTTAAACATATTTATACTTTTACCTAATTATCTCTCTTGAGGTCATGGGTTCTGCCTAACTAACAGCTTTGTAAACAAGAACTGTATGTACTCTCATTTATATGACCTTGTTTAAGAGATTCATTGAACAAGGAGCTATTCATATGTAAATCAGTCTTTCTGTCTGTCTTTTCTTCTTTCTTTGAGTTTGGTCTAGTCTTTTCTCAGCCTTCTTATTGCTGTGTGTGATGTTCATTTACATATGGCATTTCTACCTGTGGGACTACAAAGTGTAAGATTATGTTTTTGCTTTTGTTTTCCTAATGGCACTAGTGGCTAGTAGCTTCAGAGAACATTTCACAGTGACTTATGGACCCTTCTTGGTGATTGTTTCTGATATCTCAGAGCTTATTTTCTTAGAGATAAAAATTACATGATTTCTCCTTAAGTTTATTTGCTTTGGACTTGTGTCCATGTTGGTTGTCCTCTTTAAGTTGAATGTGGAAAAAAAAAAAGTTGAATGACTGTTTCCATAGGAACTAGAAATAATAAATTGATATTACTATACCTAGAGTTTCATTGTTCTGTGAAGACATTTCCTAAGCAATAAATTGTGAATTTATCTAGGAAGTCTGTTCATTTGGCTTTTTATAATATTATGTATTTTTGAAAAGTTCCACTTTACTTCAAGAAAATATTTTTCTCTTCTTCATTACTTCTGAAGGAAAATACCTCCCATGAATTGATGAATTTGTCACCCTTCTCCTCTTATATGATCCCATGAAAAGCAGATGAAAAAAAAAAAAAACATACAGTGAAGATCAGAGTCAGAGCTAAATTTCTCAAAGTGTATTTCCTTTCATATTTTTCTGGTGGACTTTTTTACAGCATAAGGGCCAGCATTTATTTTTATTGTTCTTGTAATCAGTGAATAGGTTGAGCTTAATTTTATTGACACTCCTTTTTAAGACAATTCAGCCTGATTTCAGAAGTGACATATTTTGCATCCGAGAGGACTAAACTATGCAAAGTGGCATCCTTTGAGGAATGCTCATTACCAGAGTGGCAACAAGGAACTCAGCTCAAGCAGTTCCTATAGTGATTGCAAACTGGCTCACTTCCCAGCTCTTAACATTGTCAGTGTGGGTTTTTCTTGATTGACCATCAGTCTTCAGCATCTCTAAACACATATATTACACACACACACACACACACACACACACACACAGACATACACTTGGCCAGACACAAGATAAACAAACAAAGACTCTTATTAAACTCCAGGAACAGCTTTCATAGAGACATTTAATCCTTTTTGCATATAAATAAGATCCTCGCTCTGCTATGCTATTTTGGAATATGGAAAGTCTATAAAGCTTGACTCTAAATTTCGGAAGGCGTAGTCAACTGTAGAATGTTTTTAAGTGGTCCAGATATTCAGGGTCTATGACTAACGTTCTCCCCACATAGATTCTCTCTAGTCTAAAACTCATTTGCCAGACTAATCATTCTGAGACTGATTTGCGACGGCCCCTTCCAGCTTCAAAGGTTGTTGGCTCACTTATCCTTTACTTCTGTCATTTATTTTTGGGACATTTAACACAGACCAGGTGCTGTACTAGACAGAGTGTCAGAAACCTCCTTTATATAGACCCACACCCGTTCTGCCCTGAGTGCCACGGCTAGTGCTACCTCTGTGATCAATGGTCACAGTCATCACTGATTTGACCGTGTTACCCTCCTGTTTAAAGTATTTCAGTGAAGTCCAGTTACAATTGGCCTAAGATTCAAACTCCTTATCATACCCCCTGCCACCTGTCTGACCTTTGCATTTATTCTGTCCCTTGGCCAATGTTCCAACCACACTGAACACCTTTCTGTGCCCCGAATAGGCCAGGATCTTTCTCGCCTATAAGCCTTTGAATGTACTGTTCCCTCTGACTGGAACACCCTATTCCCTTCTTCCCAGAGGTGGCTCCTTCTCCTGCTTCATGTCTTATCTTAAATGTCACTCCCAGAGACTTTTCCTCTGACCATGCTATGTAAATAGGCCTTCCCATAACTCTCTTTTGTTATATTCTGTTTATCTTACAGCATCTTCAAAGTTCTAAGTTTGTATTTATTTGCTTTCTTTAATTTCTGCTGCTTTCTATAAAAAATTGTATCAGGAGGGAGTTTATAGACTGTGAGAGTAAAGTTTCTATCAGGTTGAAGAGAACTTGTAGTAGGAGGAAAATTTTGAGAGAGCCAGAAAGATTAAAGAAACACTGTGAGGGGGCCTGGGTGGCTCAGTGGGTTAAAGCCTCTGCCTTTGGCTCAGGTCATGATCCCAGGGTCCTGGGATTGAGCCCTACATCGAGTTTTCTGCTCAGCAGGGAGCCTGCTTCCCCCACCCCCTGCCTGCGTCTCTGCCTACTTGTGATCTCTCTGTCAAATAAATAAATAAAATCTTAAAAAAAAAAACAAAACACTGTGAGAAGATTGACTTCTAAGATTTTATTTTATTTTTTTTAAAAGATCTTATTTATTTGAGAGAGTGAGAAAGAGAGAGAGTGTGTGAGAAGGGGGAGGACCAGAGGGAGAAGCAGATTCCTTGCTAAGCAGGGAGCCCATGTGGAACTCCATCCTGAGACTCAGGGATCGTGACCTGAGCTGAAGGCAGTTGCTTAACTGACTGAGCCACCCAGGCCCCCGATTTCTAAGATTTTAAGTGTGCATCAGTTATCAGGACAGCTTTTGGGGTGAAGCTGCGGGTGTAGGAGGCCAATGTCAAGTGGAGATAAAATGAGGGTTCCTCGATTTGAGTGTCTACTGCAAGTCAAACTTCTCTGAGCATTGGGTATATAAACCTCAAAACAAAATAAATATTGTATTCTTACCTCCTTTGTTGTAAATTAATTGGCCATATATGCATGTTATTCTGGGATTTTCTGTTCTGTTGATCTATGTGTCTGTTTTTATGCTAGTACCATAGTGTTTTGATTACTATAGCTTTATAATATGGTTTGAAATCAGGGAGTCTGATACCTCTGGCTTTGTTTTTCTTTCTCAAAATTGCTTTGGCCATTTGGGATCTTTTTTAAAAAAATTTTTGTTTATTCATTTATTCTAGAAAGATAGAGCATGTGTGCTTGTGAGCTGAGGGAGGGTCATAGAGGGAGGAAGAGAGAATCTCAAGCAGAATCCATGCTGAGCATAGAACTTGATGCAGGGCTTGATCTTATGACCCTGAAATCATGACCTAAGCCAAAACCAAGAGTCCAACACTCAATTGACTGAGCCACTCAGGTGCCCTGCTATTTGGGGTCTTCTTTGGTTCCATACAGATTTTAAGATTATTTCATTTTTGTGAAAAATGCAAATGGAATTTTGATAAGCATTGCACTGAAACTGTACTATGCTTTGAGTAATATGAACATTTTAACAATATTATTCTTCCAGTCCATGAGCATGGAATATCTTTTCATTTGTTTGTATCTTTTTCAGTTTCTTATATCAATGTCTTATAGTTTTTAGGGTACAGGTCTTTCACCTTCTTGGTTAAATGTACTCTTAGGTATTTTATTATTTTGATGCAATTATATATGGATTATTTTCCTAATTTATCTTTCTGATTGAAATAATAGGTTTTTTATATTAATTTTGTACCCTGCAACTTAATTTATTAGTTGTAGTAATTTTTTGTAGGAGTCTTTAGGGTTTTCTATATATAGTGTCATGTCATCTGCAAATAGTGATAGTTTTGCATCTTCCTTTCCAGTTTGGAAGCCCTTTACTTCTTTCATTGCTTAATTGTTGTAGCTAAGACTTCTAATACTATCTTGAATAAAAGTGGAGGTAGTGGCCATCCTTGCCCAGGCCTTTCCTTGCCATTCTTTGTCTTAGTGGAAGAGTTTCCAGTATTTTATTGAATATGATGGTAGCTGTGGGTTTATTATATATGGTATTCATTATGTTGAGGTGCTTTCCCTCTATATCCATTTGTTGACTTTTTATCACAAATGAATGTTGAATTTTGTCAAATGGTTTTTCTGCGTCTTTTGAGATGATTATATGATTTTTATCTTTTATTTTGTTCACATGCTGTATCATGCTGGTTGGTTTGCAAGTGTTGAACCATCCTTGTATCCCTGGAATAAAACTCACTTGATTATTATGTATGATCATTTTAATATATTGTTGAATTTGGTTAACTAATATTTGTTGAGGATTTTTATATCTGTATTCATCAGGGATATTAGCATGTAATTTTATGATGACAAAGGCAAGAATATACAATGGGGAAAGGACAGTCTCCTTTATAAATGGTGTTGGGAAAACACCGTGCAAAAGAAGGAAACTAGACTACTGTCTTATACCTTACACAAAAATTAACTCAGTAGATTAAAGACTTTAATTAAGACCTGAAACTCTTGAAAGAAAACATAGGCAACAAGCTCCGTGACATTTGACTTGGTGATGATTTTTTGGACCTGACTCCAAAAAAAGAAAAGAAAAGAAAAGGCAACGAAAGCAAAAATACAAACAAGGAGGACTACCTCAAACTAAAGAGCTTCTGTGTAACAAAGAAAACTATCAATTAAATGAATGGCAACCTACCAAATAGGAAAAAATATTGACAAGTCATATATCTGGTAAAGGGTTAATATCCAAAACATATAAAAAACACAACTCAATAGCAAAAGCACAAACTGATTTTAAAAAAATGAGCGGAGATATTTCTTCAGAGAAGGAATACAGATGGCCAACAGACACATGAAAAGATGCTTACCATCACTAATCATCAGGGAGATGCAAATCAAAACCATAAGGAGATACCATCTCACATGTATTAGAATGGGTCTTGTCAGAAAGACAAGAAATAACAAATGTTGGTGAGGATGTGGAGGAAAGGGAACGCTGTGCACTGCTGGTGGGAATGTAATTTGGTGCATCCTCTATGGAAAACAGTATTGGGGTGCCTGGGTGGCTCAGTGGGTTAAAGCCGCTGCCTTCGGCTCAGGTCATGATCTCAGGGTCATGGGATCGAGCCCCACATCGGGCTCTCTGCTCAGCGGGGAGCCTGCTTCCTCCTCTCTCTCTCTGCCTACTTGTGATCTCTGTCAAATAAATAAAATCTTTAAAAAAAAAAAAAAGAAAACAGTATTGAGATTCCTCAAAAAATTAAAAATAGAACTATCATATAATATAGCAATTCCATTTCTGGGTACTTAGCTGAAGAAAAAACCCCACTAACTTGAAAATATATATGCATCCTATGTTCATTGCGGCATTATTTATAATAGCCAATATTTGGAAACAACCTAAGACTTCATTAATGGATGAATGGCTAAAGATGTGGTATATCTGTCTGTCTATCTATCTGTCTCCACTCAGCCATAAAAAGCATGAAATCATGCCAATTGCAGTAACATTAAAGGGCCTTAAGGAAATTATGCTAAGTGAAATAAGTAAGATAGAGAAAGACAAATACTGTGTGATTTCACTTCTATATGGAATCTAAAAAACAAAACAAAACAAAACCATACAGACAGAGAACAGAATGGTAGTTACTAGAGGGGAAGATCAAGGGTGGATGAAATAGGTGAAGAGAGTTAAGAGGTTTCAATTATAAAAACTTTTCAGTTATAAACTTTTATTTAAAATAAATAAGTCATGGGTAGTACAGTATGTACTGTAGTCAATAATATTTAGTGAATACTTGAAGATTGCCAAGAAAGTAAGTCCTAAAATTTCTTTTCACAAGAAAACAATTTTTTGTACTTTTTGTACATTTTTTTGTGTGGTAAGGGGTAGTAACTAGACATTGTGGTGATCATTTCATAGCGTATACAAATACTGAATCATTATGTTGTACATCTGAAACTGACATAATGTCATATGTCAATTATACCTTAATCAAAAAACAAAAATAAAATCCAAAACTCAAAAGCCACTATTGCAGTTTTCTTATTATTTCTAACTTCTTTGCCCAGTGGTTTTGTTTATTAACCTCCTACCTCTGCCCCTTTCATTTCTTTAAATCCTGTTTAGGTCTACTGTTTGCCTTTCCTTTTTAACTGTTTAAATCCTATTCATCCTGTATATCTCAACTCTTGGAAGTACTTTCCAATTACCTCCTTTCTAATTGCCCCCATCTTTCCATTGGTATGTGTCATCTGTCTCTCCCCTGAACAGGCAGAGTGTTGGTTGTATTATTTTATGTCTCTGCTACCATTGCATTTTTTTTTAAGTTTTTTTTTTTTTTATTTATCTATTTGTTAGAGAAAGAGCGAGCACAGGCAGACAGAGAGGCAGGCAGAGGCAGAGGGAGAAGCAGGCTCCCTGCTGAGCAAGGAGCCCGATGTGGGACTCGATCCCAGGACGCTGGGATCATGACCTGAGCCGAAGGCAGCTGCTTAACCAACTGAGCCACCCAGGCGTCCCTACCATTGCATTTTATTCTTCCTCCCATAGATCTTGTTTTCCTAGCTAGACATAAACACCTACAGCACATAACAGTTCCTCTCATATCTCTGTAATATCATGTCCCAGTGAAGTGTGCTAGGGAAGACATGGGACAAACATTTGATGATGGAAAATTAAGCCAGAATTTCTTGTCATGTGTAGCAGCTGCCAAAGTGTTATATGGTACCAATAGAAAAATTAAGAAATTAACCATTTGACTATTTTGTTTATAAACTGTTTGTGTTGCCTATTATTTCAGTAGAAAACTGATTGAGAGAAACAGACTAGACCTCTAAATGACATAGTTACCATATTCAAGGCTAATCAATCTTTCTGTCTGTCTTTCTTTGAGGCAGTTCTAGAATGATGCAATATACTTTCTAAATTTCCATGCATTGTTTTCTATCACTTTATCTTATGTGAACATTCACAATGACTGATGTATAATGAATATCATCATTCAACATGGTTGAATAATAGTATTTTTGTTCATTTAATTTGGGGATAATGCAACATTCTAGATTTAAAAAAAAATAGATTACATTGGGGCTCCTGGGTGGCTCCGTCAGCTAGGCATCTGCCTTCAGGCCCAGGTTATGATCCTGGGGTCCTGGGATCAAGCACCAAGTTGGGTTCCCTGCTCAGGAGGAAGCCTGCTTCTCTCTCTCTGCCATTCCCACTGCTTGTGCTTTCTCTCTCAAATAAATAAAATCTTTTTAAAAAATTAAATTACATTTAAAGAGTATTGAGCACAAGGTAATGTTCATTGATTAAAAGGTACTTTCTAAGGTCTCATATAAGTTGTAATTATTAACTCAGATGTATGGAAGTTAATGGACAGTTTTCTTAATAAAATACAGGATTAGCAGAGGATTTGTTGTAATAGGTAATATAGAGAATAGCCAGGTGAGTGGAATTTGGGATTTCCTGCCAGTACCAGAAACAACATAGAGATAGGGCAAATGGGAAGACATAGATAACTTTGATGACCATTTTGATTTCCTCATTGTAGGATTTTTGAAAACTTACTCATTCAGCAAATGTTTATTTAATGCTTATTTCATTGTGTTGGAGGGTAGAGATAATTACAAAGAGAATAAGACAAGCACAGTCATCCACCCCCATGATGCTTACATTATCTTCAGTATGCAATTGAGCATGCAATTTTTTGGCTCCTGCTTCCCTTGCATTTTGTATATTAATTTCATATGATCACTAAGTACTCCCAGATTGATTGATATTATCATAAATATATGGTAGCAGTTTTGTGTATATTTTTATAATTAGATGTTACTTGCACACATGACTTGTGTTCCAGAAAAATATAGAAAATTGTTGAAGATCTGAAAAGTCTACTGTAATTTCTCAGTTCGTTTAAGATGCAGCTATTTGAGGAAAAACCTGATAAAATAATTTGAACATTGGCTCAAAGATCAGACTTAGGGACAATTCAAGAGAATCCTCCAGCAAACTATGAGAAATCTAGTGGTAAGTTTATTCACATGGGCCTTTAACTATAGTCCTCTTGTTCCTTTATTTCTCTGTCCTTTCTACCTTAATCCCAAGGTCTTGGGATTTTAAGTAAATTGCTTCTTTTTTTTTTTCCCCCAAAGATTTGTTTATTTGAGAGAGAGAAAGGGTGTGAGCAAGTGTGGGGGGAGCAGGAAGGGGGAATGAGGGACAAGCAGATAGCTGAACACAGAGCCTGGCATGGAGTTCCATCTCATGACCCTGAGATCTTGAACTGAAATCAAGAGTCTGTCACTTTACCATCGGAACCATCTAGGCACTCCTAAATTGCTTCCTCTTAAAGTTATTTTCAGAGTAATTTGTTTTGGGTACCAAAATGTCCCTCAGTTTATCTACATACTCACACTCTCCCTTTGCCTTGTGTGTATGTGGTATGGAACATTTAAATGTCTCTTCTGAGCCTTCACAATGCAAAAATGACAACATACTTTTGGTAAAAAGGAGTGGCATTCTTAGGAGAAAAAGTAGCTTTTTTCTTTTCTTCATGCTGCCTGTATGGGAAAGAGTAGGTATTGGATCCAGAGCATTGGACTGCCTAAGATGTACTTTGCATATGCTTTGAAGTCAAATAGAATGTGCTTTATTTTGAGAGTCAGGGTCTACATTTAAAAGGGAGAATTATATTAATTGGTAAATAAGTTGAGATTCCATATTCAGGCACCCTTAGAGACTTTTAAGGACTGGCTTTACTGTTTAGATATTAGGTGAAACTCTCCATATTATTGTCTTTGATTCCTTCTGTAGATTTATAAGGATATCGTCTGATCAAGTTACATTGGCAGGAATATTAATACGTTTTTAGTTGAATTCCCATTTGGTCACTGCCCAGTAGTGACCAGATGTCCCAATTAATGTGATTTAGTTCTGCTTTTTAACTCATAAAATAAATACTCTTGAGTATCTTGCTTTAAAGATGGATTCATTGCTTTACAACTGGTACTATACATTAATATTTTTAAAATTAGTATTTTTTACTGCAAAATTTACTGCAAAATCATATCATTTAAGTTTACCTTAAAATATTTTGGCTATTCATATAGTTCCTCTGTTTCTTAAAAGTAGCTAAAACTGCTGTTATTCTTTTGTGGTTTTTGAGTACCGTCTTACCCTGGGTTCTCTGAAAAACTGTATGCTTTACTGGTTTTTCTTGGGGGAAAGTGTGCATGTCAAGACACTATTCTCTAGGGTAATGGGTAATATCCAAATATGAAAACAGATCTGAAGAGAAAGGAAAAACATGAGTTGAAGATTTTTTAAATGTAAAGATTAATTCAGTAGCATCAGATTAGGATTAGAAGAGAGGAAAACAAGAGCATTTTAAGAACACTAATGAACTGAAACCACGGTTCTTATACTTGGAAGAGAATACTGGGGAGAAGGGACTGTATGTTTAGATATTGTTTCCTCATGAGAACTTTCCCTGTCCTCTTACACTAGGTCAGGTGTGCCTCTTCTCCGTTTTCCTAGCCCTAGGTACCTTTTCCCTCCTGGCAGCATTTGCAGAATATTGCAGTAGTAAATGTAATTATTTAATGATACTCTGTCTCTCCCTGGTAATCCCAGTAAACAGCATGGAGCGTAGCATGTGGGCTCAGTGCATTAAAAATACAACAAGATTAAAATGTTGGGAAGACAGAAGAATATGAAAAATAAATGGTGTGAATGTTGTCATGTGACAACAACAGAATGCAACTTTTGTTGCATTGAAAAATAGGCAATAGAACTGAAAAATGAAATGGCCTGGTCTCAGCTCCAGGGAAGTGGTATATTTTCTTCATATGGGTGAAGCATTCAGTTGAAAACACTTTGCTTTGGATTCCACTGTTTCCAAAATACTTTTATATCTGATTTCTGTTTTTTACCTTAGTCTTCCTCTGAGGAGGTGTGAGTACATTTTATACTTGCCTTATTGATTAAAACACAAAAGGAACAATTCTGAAAAGATAATTAGGGAACCTTCCAAAATGTCCAGGGTAGGAAGTTAGAAAACATCTGATTTTTTACTCCGAAATAGACTCTTTTCTGCCAGTTTTACTTAATACATTGTTTTTCCCACTTGAGAGGTCAGTAAAAGGAAACCCATGAGCCTCTGCTACAGCTGTTCAGTAAAATTCTCAATGAAGATTGGCAGGTTAGTCCAACTAGTAGAATGTCGTTGTTTGTCAAAGCCAGAGTTTTGTTCTATGAAACTACCAAAGATGAAAACAGTTGGTGAAGATGTAAGATAGAATTATATTTGGTATAGAAGCTTCGAGAAATGGTGTGTCAGATGTAGTTTGCAAGTTGGGGCACCTCTTACTAGAGGTAAGCTAAAACCAACTCACTTCATGAAAAGTGGCATCCATCAAATGGAGATTCCCTTTTCGCTTTGCATTTTTACCCCACAGCTATTACTCAGTTGAAGTTCTGCTTGGCTTAGGAGGTATTAGTTATAGTTTATTTGGACTTCTTTTGTTATTTCTTCCTAACTGAAAAATGAGTTTAATTTGGCTTGTTTCGTGTATTGTCAAGTAATTTGTAATGAATATTAAAAAGTAAAAGATGGAAGGGAGGGCCTGTTTCATCTCGGCTTAAAAATTAGACTAGTCTTTTTTTTTAGCAAGTGTGGAAAATGTAACCTGTCTGATTACAGAATTAAAACATAAGAGGGTAAGATAAAGATCTGGGAGAAGCTGGGAAGTTGATATAGTGGAAAGTCTATTGGCCCTGGAGTCAAATGATCTAAATTTGAGTCCAAGTTTTTCTTATCAAGTGACTTTAGGAATGTCATTTAAATTATTTAAGCCTCAGTTGCTTTATTTATAAAGAGAGAACTTAAACATTTACTTCAAAGGATAGGAGATAATATTTATAAAAGTACTTTCTAAATTGCAAATGATTAAACGCATATAAGGTATGACTGTGCAATGAAAAAGGCATTTGTGATGCATGAAAATCTTACAGTGATATCAGTAAGCAATGGCTAAAATGATCTTAATTTCTAGAGTTATAGCTATAGAAGAGATAACTCTGTGTATCAGTTCTAGACAACAACATCTCAGATGATATTTGAACTAAAGGACCTTAAAGTAGAGCTACCATGAAACCTCCCTGTATTGTTTCTTGACATGGTTGCAACAAGTCTGAGAATCCTAGTTAGACCACTTGTTTTGTAGTCTCTACTATTAGGAGCACTGTTATCATCTGTCTTGCCTTATGTTAAGAAGAGTACCGTTGTGCCCCCTTCTGGGTTACACATTGCCTATGCAATTTAGATTGGATTTTATTCTTCCAAGACTTTTTCAGCAATAGCCAGAAATATTTTCTACAGTAGACCTTTTGCTCCTTCATGGCCTTCAGAGCAATGCAGTGAGTCATGCCTAAAATCAATGTATTTGTCTTATAATCATGATTGTTTTTAGGACTAGCACTTGCAGCAGAAAAAAGTGTACTTGTTTGGAGATTGCAAATGTGGTATATTCATGTGTATTCTGAGTGTAGTGTTTATTTTCTGAAGCCACTTCTTGTCTCTCCCTTGTTGCCCATAACTTTCTAGGAATGAACGGTTGATTTGACTAGTGCTGCTCAGTGATAGAAGAAATGTTTGAAGAATCTACAAGAACCCTTTAGTACATTTAGTTCAAAGATCAGTTTACTCATTCAGATTATGAAAAATATTAATTGCATATGGTTTTTACAGAAATGTCTTAGACTGAGTTTATTATTTTAAAAAATATGTTATTCCTGAGCATTGTTTTCACCTGTTCAATTACAAGTCTCTTTCTAGGCTTTGAATGCTTATACGTAGGTCATGTAATTTTATGAGTATTAGTAATTAACTAGTTACTAAATTCTCCTTTCTATCTTTGAATTCTTACAATTACATCAGGGTTATAAAATGAAATTTATTTTTTATTTCACCCGTTTATCTAATGGGGAAGCTGAGTGACTGAGTATAAAAGAGACATTATTATCAGGCTTTTACAGATTAACTTATTTATTTGAGAGAGAAAGACAGAGAGAAGGGGAGAGAGAGCATGAGTTAAGGGAGGGGCAGAGGGAATCTTCTAGCATACTCCCCCCTGAACCTGGAGCCCACAAAGTGCTAGATCTCATGAGATCATGAGCTGAGCCAAAACCAAGAGTCAGACCTTAAACAACTAAGCCACCGAGGTGCTCTGATGGCCTGATTTATTTTGAGATTTATCAAGTATGTAATGTCTGAATCTGTCCAAGTAGAGAAATTGTCTTCTATTTTATTAGTTAGTATAAATAACGAGTATATTCTAACAACATAGATTTGGCTTGCCTTTTGCTATCGATGTAATAGTCATGGTCTTTTTATAATTAAGAAGAGAAATTATTAGAAATAAACAGTATTATCATTTGTTTGCAGTCATATGTGGACTCTGAAAAACAAAACAAATGAGTAAACAAACAAGAAGCAGAATCAGACCAGTAAGTCTAGAGAGCAAATGATGACTGCCAGAGTGGAGGGGGATGGGGGCAACAGACAAAATTCAGGAAGGGGAATGGGAGATACAGGCTTCCAGTTATAGAATGAGTAAGTCACAGGAATAGAGGGTACAGCATAGTTAGTGATATTTTAATATTTTAATGTATAGAAAAGTAGAATTGCTGTGTTGTACACCTGAAACTCCTGTAAGATTATATGTCACCTGTACTCAAAAAAATTAAAAGGAAGAAAACACATGGGTGGTATTGTGCCATTGTTCAAATAGGGGGGACTTCTCCAGTATTGGAAGCAGATGGTTTCTGGGGAAGTGACTTTCAGGCACCAAATGTAAAGCACCTTGTAGGGTCCTTGCCCCTTACTTTTCTAAATATCAGTATCTTTTTTTCTCTCCAGAAAATGAAATGGGAAGTTCCATTTCTTAAGTTCCATTTAGGTGATTTGGCTTCAGAGGTCTTTTCAAAGAAAGAGAATAAGAAGTTTCTGGCACTGTAAACAAGCAGGGGAAGCCATTACATAGGTAGAATTTTCTCCTTTAGGTGCAGGTGGAAACTCTCTTTGAAAGCCTACCCTTTTTCTACGCAAAATATTCTCAGGGATGAGAAGGACATCCAGTGATGTCCTTGATGCCAAGGGCAAACCCCAGTTTCATGATACACGACCTCTAGTGTTTCAAAGGGGTTGGTAGGGTATCATTTAAAAGGACATGACCACAAGTCCAGGTGTAGTCTGGTACTTGTGGGGTGAAACAACAAGGAGAGACTGAGTGGGGGAAGGATCCAGAGTACTGCTCCTCAGGGCTTAGTGTTCACCCTTACAGTGTCATATGAAAGCATTTCCTGTGCAGTTCAGTTATTTACTCATTCAGCAAATATGTACTGAGCATCTGTGATTTGCCACACAGTTGGTTTTTTTTTTAGGGATTTTATTTATTTATTTGACAAAGAGAGATCACAAGTAGGCAGAGAGGCAGGCAGAGAGAGAGGGGGAAGCAGGCTCCCTGCTGAGTAGAGAGCCCGATGTGGGGCTCCATCCCAGGGCCCTGGGATCATGACCTGAGCCGAAGGCAGAGGCTTTAACCCCCTGAGCCACCCAGGCACCCCTGCCACACAGTTTTAGGTGAAGACTTAGTGTGAGAAGCAATGTATACCCTCATGGAGTTTATAGTCAAATGAGGAAGGCAGACATTGAATCAACAATAAATACTATATTTATTGTAAGGTCTGATAATGCATAATGTATTATAACGTCTAATAATACTATGTGTTTAGGAGAAAATCAAGATCAGGGGAGAGAGATCGATCAGGTGGCTGCCTGACCCTATTTGTCAGGGAGGCCTTTCCTCCATTTATTTGTTCAACCATGCATCTGCTCATCAATTCACTTCATGAACTGTGCTATTAATCTGGAAGAGACATTTACGGTTTCTGCTTTAGGGAGTCATGTGGGTGAGTTCTGTAGAACTTAGAACTCATTTTCCTATACAAAATAATATGAAACAGATGAAGTTAAGTTTCCTCACTCTTTTGCAAAAATCCCCTCAATTCATGTAAAAACTTCACTGTGGTACTAATGAGGGACTTCTGCATTCTGGTTCTTGGGAGAAGGAGGAAACAAAGGCTTTGGAAGGAAAAGAAGGAGAGGACTTGCTCCTCTTTCCTGGACACCAGGCAGACATCTTGCAGGCAGATTTTTAAATTGGCTAGTTTGGGTTTCCCATTATTCTGTCATATTTTCAGCACCCCCTCCCAGTCTTTTTTTTATTTCCCTCATGCTGCACTTTTCAGTCCTACTAACCCTGTTCCACTCTTAGAAAGTATTCCATGGCATTTAAGTATTTTCTTTATCTTTGGTTCTTCCTCAGGTACCATAGGAGGAGAGAAGTTTGATTTTACTACTTCCCATAAGTGTAAGAATGAGGTATGGTGTGAGCATAACCCTAATCTGAATAAAGGAATTTGCATTTTCTTTTTTTAAAAGATTTTACTTATGTATTTATTTATTTGAGAGTGTGGGGGAAGAGCAGCCGGAGAGAGAATCTCAAGCAGACTCTACACAGCAGGGAGTCTGATGTAGGGCTCAATGCCTGGACCCTGAGATCATGACCTGAGCTGACCACTTAACTGACTGAACCACCCAAGTGCCCCAGGGATTTGCATTTCTAAAGAGGATACTTGAATTACTAATTGCTGGATTTGTAAGCTAACAAAATTAGATGAAATACTCAAAATGTAGTGGAACTACTGTCAGGCACGGGCTACGGGTCACAAAGGCCATTGCTTCCTTTTTGTCTACTATGAGGCAAGGTATACCGCCTTGCCTTTCACTGTTTTTCTTTACCTCCTGTGAATAAACTGGAGCATTTTTCTCTGTGGGCTCCCCTAATGGTCAGGGAGGAGAGAACAGGTACAGAAGGCTCTCTGCCTTTATAATTTAGACATTTGTAGGTCAGAGGTGGTTCGGGTAGATTTGTTCTGTCAGGGTAGGTGGTCTGGTCTGCCACCACATGCAACTAGGGAGCCAGAAACAGTGACTGTAACAGTGATTCTATCAGAGATTGTGTTTTCTGATTGTCTGATATGCTAGATACTTCACATGCATTCATGATTTTGTTCAGTCCTGACCACAGTCCTCGGTTGTGTAACTCGACCATCCACAGGGAAAGAATCTGAGAGGCTGTGTTATCTGCCCAGTTAGTAGTGGAGTTGGGATTCAGATTCAGGTTCATTTGATTCTGAAGTCTCTTTTCTCCTCAGCCCCATTATCCCAGAAATAAGCCAGTGATGATTCCAGAGAACCTAGACCCTTGGTAGACTTGAGCTCTGTTCACTCAGGACCAATAAGCAGCTCCCATGTCCTAGAGGCTAAGGCAGCTGGGTGAGCTCTGGAGACTAATAGCTTGAGTTCCTTTTGTTTTTTTTCTCCTGTCAGCTCCCCAGGCTGCAAGGGGGTTTCTACTTCAAGGAGTCACTCACCAACAGGCCTCCAAGGCCTCTGTACTGAGTTTGGTCCTGAATTTGCTCTTTCCCTTCTCTTTGGAGTATATAAAGGTGAAACAAGGATCAGCTCATTAGTACATTGAGCTGACAACTCTGTTGGTCCTTCTCATGCTCACTATCGACAGGGCCTCCTGCTACAGATTTTAGAGAAATTCTTGTAATCTGTTTGTATTTCTTCCTCCATGGACACTTTTACTGATTGTTTACTTTTATTCCCCAAAACTCTAATGAGAAATCTGTGGTTTTCCTGCCTCTGTTGTTCTGCTTAGTGCCCCTAACAGAGCTTTGGTTATGGTTGTATTACCAGTTATTCAGGTATTTCAACAACTGGCTGCATTAATTTCTTTTTTTCTTTTTTCTTTCCTTTTTTTTTTTTTTTTTCTTTGAGGAGGTTGAGGAACGGACACTGATGCCTGGGTAGCTATATTTGGAATGTAAAATGATATGCTTGGCTCTAGTGAAAAACTCCTTCCTTGTAGACTTTGGCAAAAGGATTTGTCTTTGTAAGACTGGCAGCCACTTTTTGGTTTTCTAGTATTTTCTAGTCAGCCAACTTCAGCTTCCTTTATTGTATGATGTGAGATATTGGATGCACTGTTCTTTGTATTGTGTCATCCTTCATCCAGATGCACATGTTTTAGTGAAGCCCAAAGCTGAAGGAACAGAATGATCCCATTGTGATGGGTGTGCAGACAGATAATGATGTAGCCTCCATTAGCAAAGTTGATATCAAGTGTACTTTTGTATCAGAAACTTCATCACCAGGGAAGATGGTGGGATGAATGGAAAGACTAGGAATCTAGGTGGCGTGTGTATGGTCCCATCTCTGGTACTGACTAGAAATGTTACCTTTCGTAAGTTCCTTTATTTTGTAGGTCTTAATTTTCTAGTTTATAAGTTAAAGCTGTTATTAAGATGGGCATTTCATTCAGGTCTCAGTCTATAATTTAAGGCCAGAAATAAAATAGAGTGCAGAGAAATGCATTCTAGGAATGAAGAACATATGTAAGCCTGAAAAATTAAAACTATATGATGAACTGTGGAAGCAACAGCAATATATAAAATTTCATATGTAAATCTCAGGTTGTATTGAGATGTGGTAGAAAGGTTATGGGTTTTGAAATCTACTACTGTAATTTAACGTTAAAACATTTCATCATGACAGAATTATAATGTGTTTGTGTTAGCTCAAGCTGTATTGTAGGGTGGCCATTGGCCTAATTGGGAATATACATCACTGAGAACTAAGCATTTAATCAAAAGGCTAGTCTAGAAGAGATATATACCACTGGTTGTCTTTATCTCTGGTCAACCGTGAGAAGTTTTACTGGTAAGCCAATTAAGGTTAGAACTGGATTTTCATTGGTAAGATTTTTGGCTTATTAGCATAAGGGATGCTAAAATGAGTTTTTACTTTTTTGAAATAAAAAGTGGTGTTCAAGATTCATGGATTGGCTACAATATCTTAGAGACACATCCTACCCTTGCAAGAACATGGCATCAGGATCTAGCAAGACCAGGAATGGCAGTAGAAGGCTGTACTCTAGCCAGCTGATAATTTAAAGGATTGGGGTTGCTGTATACCCATTTAAGGATGACTCAATCCTCTCTGTAGATTGTTGCATGGAATATATGATCAGAACCCCTAAAAAAAGAATAGAAACCTGGAACCTCACTGAGTGTATAAAGAAGTTTAAAGAACTGTTTTATTTGCTTTTTTGTATCTGATAGCTAACTAATGTTCCAAGTTGTGGGTCACAGTTTGTTCTAAGACTTGCTTTTATACCTGCATATGATGTGTAGGGAAAGAAATCCAGACCTTTCACTGACTTCTGATTATTGGTAGCTGTCAAAGAGAGCTTCCTAGTTGTGTACGACCTAATTAGCCTAGATAGGTTTTCATGAAAGTCAGAAAAATCTCAACTCTGCCACTTAAAATGTTGCATTATTTAGCATTCATGAATCTTGGGTTTTTCATCTTTACACTACTTCAGTTGGTGATGGGGATTGCTGAGATAATATTATGCGCTATCCTTGGCACAGCTCTTGAAAAAATGGTCAGAATGAAGGTGGGGTTTGGTTGTAGTTAGGATTGCCTAGCACGTTTGTGCTTGACCAGGTCCTGGATGAAGCCAGTGGGATTAGACACAGTTCCATTGCCTTGCAGGAGTCACATAAACTACTAGGGTAAATACTTGGTCCAAACTGGACCAGTTAGATGGTCTTTCTCTGGGATTTGGCTGTTGACCCTCAGTTGGTCTCCAGGTACAGCTGGAGTTGTGTCAGGCATTTAAATTGGGGAGCTGTGCAGGGTGGTCACCTTTCTTCATTTTGAGGTTCAACTCCGTTTCTGCCCTAGCTGCAAGAGAGACTTCTGTGTCTATCTAATAGATAAAATAAAACAAATAAAAATAACCTGGGTTAATTCTGGTTAGTTTCTATTAGTTATAACAAAACTAAAATAAAACAAAAAATCCAAACTGCTCCATTTTCAATGTTACAGAGTAAAGTTAGTCCCATCTTTTTCAAGCTGTTGGTAGCATTTGACTGGTAGTCGTTGTCTTCCCCTTTCTTGAAATACTTTCTCATGGATACCATGACACTGCAGTCTCCTGGTTTTCTCCCTACAACAGAAGTGACTTTCCCAGTCTGCTTTGCTGATTCCCACTTTTCTCCCCAACCTCCAAGTGTCGAAATCCCGCAGGGTTCTGTTGTTGGCATTTTCTTCTCTCTACCTGCCCCTGGATATTCATGTGGTGCTCTTCCTCCCTCCGGTCAGAGCTCTGCCTAGGTGTCACCTCCTCAGAAGGACTTGCCCTGACCAAATTCAAACTACACTCATCTTCCTCTCAGGCTTGATTTTTTTTTTTCCCCACACCAGTTTTATTCTTCCTTGTAGCACTTAATACCACCGGCAGTTTGTTTTTATATCTATTTGTCAGTTGTGCCCCATAGTAAAATGTAAGCTCCATAAGTCAGGGATTTGTCTTGTTTACACCTGTATCCTCAGAGCTTGGAAGAAAGCCTGACATCAGTAAATACTGATTGAGTTTGTTAATGAATGAATAAATCATACCAACAACTATCACTACTTAACTGTTGAAAAATATGCAGCCTTATTGTTAGTTATAGAAAAACATTTATATCAAGTTTCCTTAAATTTAAGATTGTATTTCATATTTTATTACTTAAAATCCAGTTTCATCTTATAATTGGTATCATTTGTATTTAGTATTCTAATATAACATTCTGATCTGTTATTAAATAGATTTATCAACATCTTATTCTAGATTATTTTTTTTAATTTTTAAAAATTTTTAATAAACATATAATGTATTATTAGCCCCAGAGGTACAGGTCTGTGAATCGCCAGGTTTACACACTTCACAGCACTCACCATAGCACATACCCTCCCCAGTGTCCATAACCCCACCACCCTCTCCCTACACCCCTCCCCCTGGTCCCCCTCAGTTTGATTTGTGACATTAAGAGTCTCTTTTGGTTTGTCTCCCTCCCAATCCTATCTTGTTTCATTTATTCTTTTCCTACCCCCAACCCTCCCCCGATTGCATCTCCACTTCCTCATAATCAGGGAGATCATATGATAGTTGTCTTTCTCCAATTGACTTATTTCACTAAGCATAATACCCTCTAGTTCCATCCATGTCGTCGCAAATGGCAAGATTTCATTTCTTTTGATGGCTGCATAGTATTCCATTGTATATATATACCACCTCTTCTTTTATCCATTCATCTGTTGATGGACATCTAGGTTCTTTCCATAACTTGGCTATTGTGGACATTGCTGCTATAAACATTTGGGTGCACGTGCCCCTTCGGATCACTACGTTTGTATCTTTAGGGTAAATACCCAGTAGTGCAATTCCTGGGTCATAAGGTAGCTCTATTTTCAATTTGTTGAGGAACCTCCATGCTGTTTTCCAGAGTGGTTGCACCAGCTTGCATTCCCACCAACAGTGTAGGAGTCTTCCCCTTTCTCCACATCTAGATGATAAATTTTAAGCAAGATACTGGTCTGGTCCTTATCAAACATTAATAACAATAGATACATAGCTTGTTTGGGAGTATTTTTTTAATTTTAAGTTTTTATTTTAATTCCAATTAGTTAACATACTGTGTTATATTAGTTTTAGGTGTACAATGTAGTAATTCAGCACTTCTGTACATCAGCTGATGCTCATCATGGCAAGTGTACTCCTTAATCCCCAGCACCTGTTTCAGCCGCCTCCCCCACCTCCCCTTTAGTAACCATTAGTTTGCTCTTTGTAATTAAGAGTCTGTTTCTTATGTCTCTCTCTCTCTTATTTTTTTCCTCTTGCTTGTTTGTTTTGTTTCTTAAATTCCGCCTATGAGTGAAATCATGTGGTCTTTGTCTTTCTCTGACTGACTTATTTCACTCAGCATTATATTCCCTAGCTCCATCCATCTTGTTGTAAATGGCAAGTTTTCATTCTTTTTTATGGCTCAATATTGTTCCATTATATATTCCAATATATATATGTGTGTATTTTCATTGTATTATGCCCTATAAGTCATACTATAGGTGCCTTATAGTGTTTTTGATTCTTTTTTGATTTTGTTTTTTGCAATTGTATTTATCAATTTAACATAATATGCTTCTGTGTAAAATGTGACACTTTCTGAATCACATAATATCAAAACCATATGCTGTCTTTCATTTACTCATATTTTTGGAATTCGGCAGTATCTTGATCACATTGTCTTTTTTTTTTTTTAAGATTTATTTATTTATTTATAGCACAAGCAGAGAAAGGGCCCAGGGGAGAGGGAGAGAGAGAATCTCAAGCAGACTCCCACTGAGTGCAGAGCCTGACATGAGACTCAATCCCATGATCCTGAGATTATGACCTGAGCTGAAGTCAAGAGTTGATGCTTAATTGACTGAGCCACCCAGGTGCCCCTTGATCACATTGTCTTATGTTCAAAGTCCATCTAAATATTTTTCAAATGTTGAACTTCAGTGATATCATGTAATTTTGCAGCTCTTTTTAAAAGTATGTTTTTGGCCTTGTGTATGCATGTGTTTCTTTGTTTAGCTTTACAAGTTGTTTATTCAGCATTATAATTTTCATTTCTTAGGAAAGGTGAGTTAGTAAATTATTAACAAAAAATAAAAGAGAACATCTATGTCCAAAATAATTGAATAAATTAAAACTCAAGGATGAGGGCAGCCCCACACATTTTGACTTTCCCATATCTTAGCAACACTTTTCAAATTTGAGAAGCAATTTCACAGATCTCTTGTCTCTCAAGATTTTTCAGTAAGAGCCCTGTTGATTGTTTTCACTGTTTGAGGAGCTACAGTGCTAGAGTTTAGTGGATAACTGAAGCTCACCAGTAAGGTATGACCTGGTTTTATGTTTAAGAAAATCTCTATTTTTTAAAAAAAGATTTTATTTATTTATTTGACAGAGATCACAAGTAGGCAGAGAGGCAGGCAGAGAGAGAGAGAGAGAGGAGGAAGCAGGCTCCCTGCAGAGCAGAGAGCCCAATGTGGGACTTGATCCCAGGACCCTGAGATCATGACCTGAGCGGAAGGCAGAGGCTTAACCCACTGAGCCACCCAGGCACCCAAAAGTCTCTATGTTTTATTGGCTTCTTCTCTGCCACCACTGAGTCAGTGATGATATCTTTTTCTATCTACTCAGTTCTCAATAATTTCTTTTTTAAAAATTGAAATATAATTGATTTATAATATCTTACCAGTTTCAGGTGTATATCATAGTCATTCAGTGTTTGTATACATTATGAAATGATCTCCATAATTAGTCTAGTTGCCATCTATAACCGTAAAAATTTATCACATTATTAACTAAATACCCTATGCTGTACATTGCATCCCCATGACCTAATTTATAAGTGGAAATTTATACCTCTTAATCCCCTTCAACTATTTTGTCCTTTCCCTGTCTAACCACTCCCTTCTCTGGTAACCACAGTTGGCTTCCTATGTCTATGAGTCTGTTTCTGTTTTGTATGTTTATCTATTTTGTTTTTTAGATCTATATGTAAGTGAAATCATATAGTATTTGCTTTTCTCTATCTGACTGATTTCACTTAGCATAATACCTAAAGGTTCATCTTTGTTGTTACACATGACAAGATTTTATTCTTTTTTTCATGCCTGAGTAATCTTTCTGTGTGTGTGTGTGTGTCGGTGTGTGTGTGTATGGCATGTCTTCCTTATCCATTCATCTGTCAGTGGACACTCAGTTTGCTTCTGTATTTTGGCTGGTGTACATAATTGCTGCAGTGAACATAATGATGCATATATCTTTTCAAATTGGTTTTCATTTTCTGTGGATAAATACCTGGAAGAGGAATGATCAGATTTTAAGTTAATTTTATTTATGATTTTTTGCCGGACCTCCATGCTGTTTTCTATAGTGGCTGCACCAACTTACATTCTTGTCAGCACTTCACTCTTGTGTGAAGAGTCCCTTTTCTCCACACTCTTGTCAACACTTGTAATTTCTTGTCTTTTTAATACCAGCCAATCTTGACAGGTGTGAGGTGATACCTCATTGTGGTTTTGATTTTCATTTCCCTGATAGTTAGTGATGCTGAACATCTTTTCCTGTACCTGTTGGTCATCAGTATGTCTCTTTGGAAAAACGTCTAGTCAAATTCTCTGCTCATATTTTACTTAGTCTTTTTTTTTTTTTTTTTTTTTTTTACATATTAAGCTGTGTAAGTTCTTTATATATTTTGGATATTAACCCCTCATCAGATGTATTATTTGCAGATATTTTCACGATTCAGTAGATGCCTTTTCATTTTTTTGATAGTTTCCTTTTCTGTGCAAAAGCTTTTTAGTTTGATGTAATCCTACTTGTTTCTCTTAGCTTTTGTTGCCCTTGTCTAAGTAGATTAGTCCAAAACACTATTCCTAAGAACAGAGTCAGAGAGCGTACTGCTGTGTTTTCTTCTAGGAGTTTTACGTTTCAGGTTTTAACATCTAAATCTATAATTCATTTTGAATTTTTTTTTATATCTTGTAAGCTAGTGGTCTACTCTTATTCTTTTGCATGTCGTTGTCCAGTTTTTCCATCACCATTAATTAGAGAGGCCATCTTTTCCCCATTGTGTGTTCTTGCTTCTTTTGTCGTAGGCTAGTTGACTATATGTGGGTGAGTTTATTTCTGGCCTATTCTGTTTTATTGATCTATGTGTCTGTTTTCCTTCCAGTACCATACCCATTGATTACTTTAACTTTGAAATATAGTTTGAAATTCAGGGACATGCTCCCTCTAGCTTTGTTATTCTTTCTCAAGTTTGCTTTGGGTATTCATAATCTTTTGTGGTTCCTTCAAATTTTAGGATTCCTTATTCTAGTTCTATGAAAAATACCAATAGGAATTTTGATGGGGGTTGCATTGAATCTGTAGATTGTGTTGGTAGTATGGACATATTAGCAATATTAATTCTTCCAATCTATAAGGTTGGAATATCTTTCCACTTGTGTATCTCTCAGTATTCTTCAGTTTCTTTCATCAGTGTCATATAGTTTTTGGTGTATAGTTCTTTTAACTCCTTGGTTAAATGTATTCCTTGGTGCTTTGTTCTTTTCGATGCAGTTATAAATGGGATTATTAAGCTAGAGAAAAGAAAACACTATTAAGAAGATCATATGGAAGAGAAAATACATTTATAGTACTGTATTGTATTTATAAGAAAAAAATGATAAGGAAAAAATCCACATATATGTGGACTTGTGCAGTTTAAACCTGTGTTGTTGAAGGGTCAACTGTATTACCTATACATTATAGAAAAGTCTCATGGTGGAGGCTACATCTCTTCCTAATCTCTTCTGCCCTTTTTTATTAAATGGGAAAAATAGCAACAACAGCAGTTATACTGCCATGCTGCTATTCATGTGAAGACTGCATATCTTATGTTCTAGGCAGAAGTGTTATGTGGTCTTTATAAGAAGTCATCTTAACAGCAAGAGTGTACCCCTCTTCTCTTTTTCCTCCAAGATCACCTTGCTGACCAGAATAGGTATCTGATGGATAAAGCTCAGTTGCCTCACTGTGAGGATGAGGGTCATACCATCAGGATGGCGAGTGATGAACTAGCATGAGCCTGAATTATTGATAATTTGTGGAATGCCAACCTCCAGACTTCTTTTTAAATGTGGAAAAAAATAAAACTTCTCTCTTGCTTAAACTGTTGTTATTTGCAGGTGATCATCTGTTACCCTGCTAAAAATTGCTTTCCTTCTTCCAGTCTTTACCTGTGTCTCTGTATCTGATACACATATAATCATGTTCCACATATACAAACCCACACAGAGCTGAAGCTAAACTGCTTATAGTGCACTTTATTGAATTTAAATATTTTTGTCTCAATGTTAGATCCTCATTTTCTTATATCATTAGATTAGCTTTAAACATTTTTTGTATCCTTTTAACATGTCTGTATACCATAATTTGTTTAATTGGTTCACTATTTTGAGGTAATTATTTTTACTATATAGCAGTCTTTTTTATCCTAGGAATCTTTTGATTTATATTTTATCTGAGTATATGTTGTGTTAAAACCCCTATTTAAACAGAGTACATGTAATTCACTTTCACTTCTCTCAGAGCTCTTCCTTCTGAGAAAGATGTCCTGGCTTTGCTAAACCTCCATTCTCCTATAATTCCCTGTACTTACCTCTAGTATAGCACTTGGCCTTCCTGCTATCCTACTCTACTTATTTATTTTCTTCTGTTTCCCTCACTTGCCTTTGAGGAAGGACTGGAGCTGGGTTTGGTTACTTGCTGAATATTTGGGTCCTTCAGTTATTCCAGTCTCTCCATGTAGTAGCTCTCTTAAGTTTGTGCTTAAGTGCTTCTCTTAAGTTTGTGTCTGCTTATCTATAAAATAGGTATAATATGTATTTTCACAGTGAGCATCTTGAGGATAAAGGAAATAATGCCTATACATTGCTTCATATAGTATGGGACCCAAGATCTGTCCTTAATAAACACCCTGTTGCATTCAAGTCTTTGCTCAAAGGACATCTTTTCAAGGAAGCCTGCTCTGTTTTAATCGTAAAAAATCCTTACCCACATTACTCTTAATTTCTCTTCCTCTGTTTTCTTTATAGCATTTATTATTTCAAAAATACTATATAGTTAATCTATTTCCTTATCCTGTCTGTTGTTCACTGTCTGCTGTCTCTCACCAGACAGGACACTTCAGTGAAGACAAGAGTGTTAATCTGTTTTGCTTAACTACAGTGTCCCATAGAACAGTGCCTGGCACATAGAAGGGGCTCCATAATATTTGTTGAATAATGGTGGTATTAACATATTTAAGACATATGGAATGAACAAAAATGTAAGGAGCAATTTAAAATTTTCTCCTTTTTTCTAGTTTAGAGACTCAGTGAGTAGGTTTCAGGGGATATTTTTCAGGCTCTCTATGCTGCCCTTCATCAACATCTACTTCTGTTTTGTCTGTAGCATGTTTTGGTCTGTAGCCTCTAGTTTCTATTTCTTTACTTACCTTCTATGTTAATTTTCTAGGTCTGCCATACCAAAGTACTTTAGACCGAGTGGCTTAAACAACAGAAATTTATCTTTTCATAGTACTGAAGGTTTCTTCTGAGACCCTTTCCTGGGTTTGTAGATGCTCTCTTCTGTTTGTGTTGTCATGTGGTCCTTTCTCTGCCCTTCTGTGTCCTAACCTTTTACAAGGACGTTAGTCATACCAGATTTGGGCCCACCCATATGACCTCTTTTTTCTTTAATTACCTCTTTAAAGGTTCTGTCTCCAAATATAGTCACATCCTGAAGTACTAGGGATTAGAACTTCATAGTATGAATTTTTATAGTAGCAATGTCCACAATAGCCAAACTATGGGAAAAGCCCAGAAGTCCATCAATAGATGAATGGATAAAGAAGATGTGGGGTGTGTGAATCTATCTGTCTATCTTCACACATACGCACACAATGCAATATGATTCAGCCATCAAAAGGAATGAAATCTTGCCATTTGCAATCAGGTGGATAGAACTAGAGTGTATGATGCTACGTGAAATAGGTCAGTCAGAGAAAGACAAATACTATATGATTTCAGTCTGATGTAGAATTTGAGAAATAAAACTGATGAACATAGGGGAAAGGAAGGAAAAATAAAATAAGATAAAAACAGAGAGGGAGATAAACTATAAGAGACTCTAAACTATAGAGAACAAGTTGAGGGTTGCTGGAGGGGAGGTGGGTAGGGAGATAGAGTAATTGGGTGGTGGGCATTAAGGAGGCCCCTTGATGTAATGGGTACTGGGCGTTATATGCCACTGGTGAATCACTAAATTCTACCCTGAAATTAATAATATACTCTGTGTTAACTAACTTGAATTTAAATAAAACAAACAAAAACAACAAATAACATAGCCCTTAATATTGAAAGCAGAACAAACAGAATTATAAGGAGGAACCAACAAATCCATGATGGGAATGGATGGGTTTTCACATATTTTGCTCTGATATTTGTAGATCAAGCCAATGTTTTTCCTAGTTTAGCACACAGTAGAGTCACTTGAAGGACTTGTTGAAATGGATTGCCGGACCCCACTCCCCATCCCTAGGGTTTCTGATTTAGTAGGTCTGGGGTGGGGCCTCTAAGGATTTCTGTTCTCAATAATTTCCCAGGTAATTCTGATGTTGCTGGTCTGGGGATCATAATTTGAGAACCACTGGATCAGACAACTAACAATGAAAAATTAGTAAGGATTTGGAAGACCTTAATAACAATTAGCAAGCTTGGTCTAATGGACATATTAGAATCTTACACCCAGTAATTAGGAAATAAACTGTATTTCAGTCATACAGTGAATATTTACAAAGTGGACCAAGTACTATGACAGAAAACCAACTCAATAAGCACCAAATGCTGATATAATACAGATGATTTTTCTGATCACTGTATAATTAAATACCAGTAATAAAAAGCTAACTAAAAAAACCCCAGGTATCTGAAAAGTATTGTTGTAAAGCTTTATAATTCTAAGTACTTAGGTTACTTAATTTACTTAATTACTAGTTAAATTACTTTAAGTAATTTCTTGATAGGTTTATATAAGATATCTCAATTCTACCTATAATTTATTTTTGTTAATAAAGAGGTAGGAAGAATATATGGCACAATGCTAAGAATTGACAAATTGAGATGATGTTTGTTTTATTCTACTCTGAAGTTTTCTCTTTGTTTTAAGTATTTCTTTTTTTTCTTTTATTCTTGTTAAGTAGGCTCCATACCTAGTGTGGGCTTGAACTCATGACCCTGAGATTAAGACCTGAGCTGAGATCAAGAGTTGGATGCTTAACTGTCTAGGTGCCACCCAGGCACCCCTCTAAATATTTCTAATTAAAAAAAAAATAAAAGAGATTAATACCCAATTAAATTAATACCCAATTAAAGAGATTAATGTACCCAAATACATTAATTTTATGTGCAAGGGCAAAACAGAAGCTTTTTCTCAGACTTAACAGCACAGAAAATTCACCAGTGAATTTTGTGCTCTACCGAGAAATTCATGTAACTTCCAAAGTCAAGCACTAATGAAGTAACATTATTTTCTAATGTAGCATGACATTTACTAATTGAGAGGGTTTGAAAAATGGATGTAATGATGAAGTGAATCTGGCATACCCAAAATTATTTAAAAAGCTTTTTACTATATTGCTTGAAATTGAATCAAATTTTCCTAAAACACAGAACAGTATTTTACATATTTATATATAGTTTTGTGTGTATCACAATATGGTTAGCAAACCTAAATGAATCTTACTGATGATTGAGAATCAGTGTTTTAGTTATGATTATATGTGCCGATTACTAATACTCTAGCTATTACTGTAATTAATGACAATACATTTTATTTTACTTATGTAAGTTTTAGGTACAAAATGTAGACCTTGTGCTAAATTTACACCTGACAAAGCCATAGTTTGCAAGTGCCCATTTACATTAAATATTTTATGTCACTGTATTTCATCATAATTTGTCTTTCTTGAAAGTAGGTTTTTAGTTGCTTAAAGGTTCATACAAATGAATTGGATTCATTTTTATAGTGTTAAGTATTAAGCTCTTCTAAATACATAGAAAGAAAGTTGAATAAATATCCTTAATGCTAATGTCTGATACTTATGAGAAGTGGTTGATTGAAAGTGCAGTGGTTTATGTGTTGTGAACCAAATTACATTTTTTAATTTTTTTAAAAGATTTTATTTATTTATTTGACAGACAGGGATCACAGGTAGGCAGAGAGAGAGAAGGAAGCAGGCTCTCTGCAGAGCAGAGAGCCGGATGTGGGGCTCCATCCCAGGACCCTGGGATCATGACCTGAGCCGAAGGCAGAGGCTTTAACCTGAGCCACCCAGGCACCCCCCAAATTACATTTTTTTAAAAGGCAGACCAACCCTGTCCTTCAGGCTACAGTAAAGCAGAGAGACCTAAAAACAGTGGTTTTTGTTTATTTTTGTTCTTAGTTTTGGAAGTAATTTAATTTTGAAATCTTAAAAAAGAGAAAGAACACTTCAGTCACCATAAGAAAAAAGGGTGCTTAGTTGCCGTTCCCTTTTTTTACACTTTGTGTATTTATTGGAATTACTATGCTGTGGAACTGCACAATTTTTTTCTCCTTCAGTTTTTAGGGCCACGTAGGTCTAAATCCCCATGGACATAAAGATTTTTTGTTGGGTAAGGCAACATTTTTTTTTACATTTAATTTACATTTTAATTACACTTAGAACCAGAAGCTAAGCTAACCATCCTGGTGATATGTTTATGGTTGTACTTCATTTTGATTTTTTAGGAATACTTAGTGGAATTATGGGGCCTGCCATTGTTTCCTCTGATTTTCCTTTCTCCTAAGCTTCTTCCTAACCTAGGATTGCTCTGGCCTTGCCACATTTACATTGTCCATAAGGAATGCAGTTCCATTGCTCACCCCACAGGGCCTTCACAATTCCGGCTTGCTCCCCTAGTTGATGACCCTAGTCTCTTTCTCAACACTCTCTCCAGGGAGGCTGCTTTCCTTGCTGCTTCTGAATAAAGACAAGAAGGGGACATTAGCAAACCTGACAGCCAACAGAGGCATCTAGACTTTGGCCATGTGATTTCTCAGCATTTACCCTCTGCAGTTGCAGCCTTCTACTTCACGCCAGCAGCTGGGCTGCTGCTCACCTTTGTTCCTGTGGATTGACCTCTTGCCTGTCATCATTCTTGAGCTCTATGTCTGCAACATCACTTTATAGTTCTTCAGGGTTTTCAATACCAGTGACTGGGTTTTTCAGCCTCTAACCTTGTAATAAACCTCCCTGGGTTCTATCCTACTCTAAATTACCATAGTAATTTTCCTAGTTCATGTCTCTGATTTAAAATTATCAGTGATTCCTCAAGGTTTAGCAAATAGAGTCAAACCTCAGTCTAACAGTCCTGCCTCACCCCCCTAAATCAGCCCCAGTTTACTTCCAGACACCTTTATTTCCCAGCTGGCTACGTGGACTTGATGTTTCCAAGCATGCTCCCCCTTTTCTGAAATGCCTGCTTACCACCGGCCTGTTTCCTTTTAACCATGCTATAGTGAGAACTCAGCATAATCGCCACCTTCTCGATGAGGCCTGTCTTGACTGCATCATTGGAGAAGTCCTCTCTCTTGTTCTCTCATAGTACTTAGTTCATACCTTTTTTAAGTGACATTTATTACACATTTTAATTTTTAATGGTTTGTTGGATTGATGACTGTATGAGATATGAAAAGGGGTCCTGGGCCTCAGGAAGGGTATGTTCCTGTTTTTTTTTTTAAAAGATTTTATTTATTTATTTGTCAGAGAGGGCAAGTACACACGAGAGCAGGGGAACAGCAGAGGGAGATGGAGAAGTAGGCTTCCTGCTGAGCAAGGAGCCCGATGCCAATGCTGGACTCAATTCCAGAACCTTGGGATCATGACCTGAGCTGCAGGCAGATGCTTAACCAACTGAGCCACCCAGGCATCCCTGTTATTGGTTTTTTTTTTTTTTTAAATTTTTATTTATTTATTTGACAGACAGAGATCACAAGCAGGCAGAGAGGCAGGCAGAGAGAGAGGGGGAAGCAGGCTCCCTGCCGAGCAGAGAGCCCGATGCGGGGCTCGATCCCAGGACCCTGGGATCATGACCTGAGCCGAAGGCAGAGGCTTTAACCCACTGAGCCACCCAGGCGCCCCCCTGTTATTGGTTTTATCTAGGTTTTTAAATAATTTGTTCAGATGCAAAGCCTAGAGAAGACAAATTACAGAGTCTGGTCAGTGCAATTGAGGAAATGCATCTTTGAAGGAGAGGCAGCCAATTTTGATCAAAGTTGGTCTAAGATAACTTATTAATTTACACTGTTATATCTGTAGAGGTATACTGCACTATATAATTCTAAGATTTTTCATCCAGTAAAAAAGGCAAAAGCAGAATATGTTATTGAGTTTTCGATTATTCAAGCCAATGAAAGCAGGAAATAGAGTATGTGATGGAAAATATTATTACGGTCATCAGTACAACCAAGTTGCTAAGTCATAGCAATGAATAGTTTTGATCTTTTCATTTTCTTTAACTGCTCTGGTATTTGTATAAAATAATTATTTTTTTCCAGTGCACTGGGATACCATTCATAGCATGAATACACAACACATTTCTAATTAAATGTACTTGTTTGTTGGTGTTTCTATATTTGTTTATATTTATTTACATATTCATTTTAATTTATCAGATTGTAAACTCATAAATGAGAAGGATAAGCTAGTTCTTCAGAGGGGGAAAATATCAATGTTAGTGCAGCATTATGTAATAGAAGGTAGTAATGAATAGCATTTAAAAGCATTGACTTTGGAGTCCTCTGCCTGAATGTGGGTCTTAGCTCCACCACCTTTAGTTGTATGACCTTTGCCTAATTACTTAACAGATGTGAGTCAGTTTCCTTCTTCCCTAAAATGGAGATATTTACTTCATAGGATGTATGAGCATTAATGAGATAATCCTTGTAAAATGGTTAGGGAGGTACATAGCACATAATAATTGCTTCATAATGTTAGTAACTTATTATTGTTACTACTCTTTTAATAAATATGTTATAAGATAATGCTACTAATATTTAGTGAAATTGAAAACAAAAGCACTGGGAGAAAATTTATTCTTTGTGATTATCAATAAACTGAGAAAACCAAACATTAAATAATTAAGAGCATGCTTTCATTATTCTGCTTTGTTCTAAGATTTAGGGCAAGCAAAACCAAGAACTTAGTTATATGTGAGGACTAATGTTAAAGAAAAAGAAATATTTTATTGAAATTCCAGTGATGTTTGTGCTGTGTGAAAGAAACCAGACAGAATTATTTTAAAATAAAAAAAATCACTTAAAAAAATCAGACCTCTACTTCAAACAAAACAAGAAAAGTTAGACAGCAGTATGTCAACACAAACAAACTAGATAAATGATACAGCTATATTTTTGCCCAAATCACAACTTGGATTTATGAGTTCTCCCAACCAGAACAATGAACAGCTGACAGCTTCTGTCTAAAGCAGATCCAGTTTGATGAAACTCATTAAGTTTTTTTTTTTTTTAAACTGAGAAACTCTGCTTTAAAGTATTTGTGTAGTTTAAAACAAATTAAAGTTTTATGAACACATGCAATTTAATATTAAAACCCATATAATTACTTTTCGAAGGAAAAAAATATGTCTACTGCTGTAGGAAATCTATAGAGAGGCTCTCTCTCAAGGGAAGACTGAGAAGGGCAGACTCTGTAGAAGAGAGCTGTCTTGCTTTCCTCTGTATTTCGCCTTGAGAGAGGTTTGAATAGCTACTCTCTCTCGAGTTTTTCTTTTTCTTTTTTTCAAACTCACTACCATCTATTCAGTAATGGGGCTGATGGGTAGAAAATAGAGGAGTAAAAGGGATTACTTTTTTATATATGAAATTGAAATTGGTAGAATTCAACAAATAGCAATTTCAATGTATAGGAAATCAACTAAAGTTCTTTCAGAGATAACTCAGAAATGGGTATGTGGTCAATTGTAAAGTAGAATCCTGTATTATACATTTCTTATACTGAAGTGTTTCCTACTTGATGGGGAAAGAAAGGGTGTTCAATTCTGTCTGCTCTGGAAGAAACAATAAATACCTGACATCATCAGAATCCATTTCCTCTGAGGCACACTGCCTCTGGTTTGTGAGTAATGCTTTTTATTTCAGTAGCTGTATTGAAGAAAGGAAGTTGCCCATCCCACTTTGGGCAGCTGCATGATAAAATGAAATTCTAGTTTCATAGCTGCTGTTTAGACCCTTAAGAATTGTGAGTAGAGGTCTGAGTAGCAGACTTTAAAAGAGTAGAATTTTGGAGATCATTTTGCCTAATATATTAATTTACATAAAAGCAAAATGAGATGTTGTGACTTACCTGTTGTTGTATAACTAATGGCAAGATGATAGATAAGTAGAAAAACTTAAAGTACCGTATACTCATCCACATGATTTCCACAAGAATAATGCAGGATAGGGAAGGCATTCATTAGGGGCTGCCTTTCAAAAATGGATTGTTCACAAACTATACTTTTGAGATGTATTTTTCAAAGTAAATATTTTATAATGAATTATAGGGAAAATAGATTTTGTCCTTGTAATCTCTTTTCTTGTATAATATTCCTCAGTTGTATGTAATTTTGTGTTTCCAAATTCTCCACAAATTTAAAAGTGTAGGTTACCTCAGTGATCAGAAAAATTGACTCCAAAGGAAGAAGAAAGCATATGCAAAATATGATACCCAGGTACAAACAGGTGCTAAAATAAAATACGATTGGCCAGTTGATGAAATGTACAATCATATAAGTTCTGGGATCCTTGATAAGATGGATGATGTTACTTTAATAAAAATGTAAATATTTAAAAATTTTTACTTAAAATGAAGTGATATGAAATGAAAAGATAATCCCACTTAAAAATGAGATGATAAATTCTGAGTTTTATTGATAGTAACCAAGGAATTAAATAGTCATTTTGAAAGTCATTTTGTTTAGTTCAGAGAAGGAAAGTTCAGTTCTTGTTCTCTTAATTTTCTTTGAGCAAAGAATAAGGGTGCCATTTCTAAAAATTTCAGATGAAAACTATACATGCTTAAAGATTATATTTATTTATTTGACAGAGAGAGAGATCACAAGTAGGCAGAGAGAGAGGAGGAAGCATGCTCCCTGCTGAGCAGAGAACCCAATGCAGGACTTGATCCCAGGAACCCGAGATATTGAACTGAGCCAAAGGCAGAGGCTTAACCCACCGAGCCACCCAGGTGCCCTAAATTTTTTTTTTAAAGATTTTATTCATTTATTTGACACAGAGAGAGATCACAAGTAGGCAGAGAGGCAGGCAGAGAGAAAGGGGGAGGCAGGCTCCCTGCCTCCATCCCGGGACCCTGGGATCATGACCTGAGCCAAAGGCAGAGGCTTAACCTACTGAGCCACTCAATCGCTCCAAAATTTTTATATAATAGTGGAAACTATGAAAAAAGCTAAAAGCCAAGTTAGTGTGAGAGAAAACAACAGATATAACAAATCAATATTTGTTTGGTATTTTACAAGATAAATAAGAAAAATGGAAATAAGCTAGTGGAGGAATGGGTGAATGATAAATAAATTTAAAGGCAAGGAAATCTAAACAACATTAATGCACTAGTATTCAAGAAAATGCATCAAACAAGAAAGAGAAAACCACTTAAGTCCACTAACAAAACTTAAGAGTTTAGACAATATTATGCATTAGAGAATATTTGGCAGGGGAATTGGGAGGGGCTGAATGTCTATAGAGTGGGTAAAAGTGTGCATTGGTACAGTTCTTTCAGAGAATTTGGCCATGTCTAGTGATACTGGACATATACACTGAGTCAGAAATTTCTGCACATAAGCCCAAAGAGACACATTCAAATATGTTCACTATAACATTGTTATGATGAAAAACAGGAATGTTCATAGGATGTATACAACTAGAAATGAAAAATGATGGCCTAGATATACATATATATGTCACAAGGACAGATTCCCCTAAGCATAATTTTGAGCAACAAAGCAACATACTGATAGTGTAGAAGGTGTACATAAATAAAAAATAGTTCCTCTGTGTCAGTTATGAACATTTACAATAAATGATTATGAAGTAGTCAGGGATTGATTAAAGCGTGGGCTGGAAGAACACATAGCAAATTAAGGAAGGGATGGTCACAAATGGGGAAAACAAAAGAATAAAAAATCACAAACCCCTGTACAAAATAAGAAATTTTTAAAAATGTGAATGACTACTGGACTGTGAATAAGGAAAAAAAACTAGGTTTACGTTTTGTTCTGCTACTAGCATAACTTAAACTGTCTGGCTTATCTCCAAAACAAGATGACATTGTTAGGCCATCTTAAATGTTTTGTCCAAACTTAAAAAATTTTATGAGCATTGTAGCTCTGTGACACTGGGCCTATTTTGGAAACATTCTTTCTCTTAGTTTACTCATCTGTAAAATGGGATGAGTAGTACCTATTTAATAGGGTTATTTTGAAGAGTATATGCAATTATTCATGTAGAGCACTTAACTCTCTGCCTGACAGATATCATTGCTCAATAAATGTAAGTTACTACAAACATGACTTTAAAGTTGAAATTCATGATACAGATCAATTATGGAGTGGATACTTTAATCATAAAGATTATTTTCCTCTTCAGAGACTTCTTTTACATAAGTTACTCCAGGATATTACAATGGACTTGGTATATTTGTGACTCCCAGGGACTCATGTTGTATATAAAATAAGATGGTTATACTCTTTCTAAATATCACTTACACTGTAGTTTTTAATCTGGAAAGGAAAAAAAATATATATGTATTTACCTATATGTGTGAAATAAGGAAAAATTTTTAATGTGTCATATGGGATTTTTTTTTTCTATCAGAAGGTCTATCAGAAGGGAAACTATATTTGAACCATGTCCTTTATTAAGTCTGCTGATTGTTATGGTTAAATATATACTGATTTGAGAAGAGTGAAAAAATATTTTATTGAGAAAACAGTATTTAATCATGTAACATGAGAATGGAGACATAGAGTACTTCCAGGGTAGACCTGACTTAATTCTCAGATATAATTCAGTAAAATATAGATTTCTTAAATGAAAAGATTTGACAAAGTGCATAATTTAATTGTACAAAGGCAAACTCCAGTCTGAATGTCTTTTTGGCAAACGAAGGCCCATTAAGGCATGTTTCAATACACGCTCTGGGGTGGAGAGTGGGGAGGGAGGGAGAGACAATTTGTAGTACGCTGTATCTACTTTATGGCTACTGATTTTAAACAATTTCAGATTACCCTTATTGTCTAATCATATGTTTGGGAGGATGGGCTATTTATGAGATGTTAGCTTTCCAGATGCTCGAACAATGTGCTTTAAATGCTGTATTCATAAACCAGCCCCCAAAATGTGGCAGATTAGCTGTTTCTAATCTTTGAATTCAGAACAAATGTTAGAAAAAGGAACACTTGCAGATCTGTGTAGTCTCTATTACCTCATTAAAATGTATTTATAAATGAAGTAGACAGAGGAGCAAATGTCTGCACAAAACATTACTACTTCATTAATATTTTTTTATTACAAAAGCACTTTCTATGAAATCTGTCAGCCTAAAGGAAATAAATGAATCAGTTGTCTTTCATTTTTGTGTTTTGTTTATTTTCTCTGATATGCAAACGCAAGTTTAAAAGAAATGTTTTAGCAGTAAATATGACCTCAGTGAAATAAAAAAGAAAAGTAGCATGTGACTAGGAACAACATCTGGTTCAAAGTAGGCATAATGCTAGGATTTAAGTGAGGAAATCGTCTGAACTTGAACAAGTTTCTATTTTTCTTACATGTGAGGTTTCTGTGTTAGTAGAGAAATATGTTACGATAGGCTTCGTGCCTAAGGGTAATTCCTTAAAAGGCTTTTTGTTGTATCAAGAGTAGCTAGAAACAACAAAGGGACATACAAACAAATCTTTTCTTTCCCCCTCCAAATTAGAAGTTTTGTTTAAAATACTTAGGTTGATCCTTTTATAAATTATATTCCCCTTTGGATATGTTAGGTCTTCATTTTTATTTCACCAGGAAGCACCTATGACTTTTATTGGTACATGTAATCTGAGAAAAATTCTCTTCTGAGACCTAGAAAAGAACATTTATCTTTGATTCCTCATTAAAGAAAACTGAGACCCACTAGATTCAAGAATGAAAAATATTATCTCTTTTTGGAAAACTCTCATACTCCATAAAATTTTAAAACATGAATATTCCAGTCCTCCCTGGAATACACCATTAATCTGAAAGGGTCCCCTGTCAAGAGGATTAATTCTCTGACTTTTCAGTATGTACAGATATACTGAATTGATTACTGAGTTAGTGTCCAGTTGGACTAAATGGTATGTTGTCAACAATACTGACATATGCTGGGATGTTTATAGCCTCAAGGCTCACAAATTAAAACAAACAAACAAAAAGGCAAGATATATCCTAAAGTATCTACCTAGTGATTTTATATGGCTGATTGTATAACTATCCCCAAGTCACCTAGAATGGCAACCAGTTAAAGAAGATATTCAACAGTTTTTGACAGAATAATTTCATAGTATGGTGAATACATTTCTTGAATGGGAATATGGTCTGTTGGGTTAGTCAAGTTGTTTGTTTTTCAAGTAACATTTTGACAACATATGGATTATAATTGGAAAGACTAACATTGTGCCTGACTATTTGTGTAGGACCCTGAACAGAAAATAATAATTGACTCTACTAAATGATTTCCCCTTGATAGAGCTCATTTAGCAGGAAAGGGAAAGGGATCACCATGTGTTGGTGCTACTTGGAATAATGGTGGTTAGAGTTTTGGAGGGGGATAGAAGATTTAAGAATCAAGCTTATTTTTTAAATTATTTTGGTTGTTCAAAATGATAGAGTATAGCTCCTACCTTTAATTTTCATAAATGGAAAATTGTGAAAGCTTGTTTTGGAAACTTGGACAAAACATTATTTAGCTTAGTCTGCTACCACTAAGTTTGATCCTTGTAGACTTTGGCAGAAGGTAGCAAGTGTGACAGAGGCTGTTTCTCTGAAATGAATAAAGGAACATTAAAACATTCAGATCCTATTACTTCCATTTAAAAACTTTCCAAATACAGAATTGCTGCACTATCAGCATAGCTGATAACTCACTTAAAATTCACACAAACTGATTAAAAAATGCAAAGGCCTCAAGCATGGCATTCCAACTGTGCATATTCTGATTATACTGAATGCATGCAGTGTGTGTTTGAGGAATGTGTCAGTTTATGAAGAACTGGGGGAGTTTCTAAGGCTTAACCTCAGAGTTCTCAGATTGAACATTTGGAGAGCCAAAATACACAATGGAAAATACACATAATCTTGCTGTTTCCAATTAGAAATGGGCTCCTGTTTTTTTGTTGTTTGTTTGTTTTTTTACTTCAGCAGGTGGCTATTCATCATTAAGATGAAAAGTGTTTATTAATGTGAATATGATATATTTTTTGGGATATTTACAATTGGGAATCAAAAACTATAAACCTTCCACCCCTCCCCAAGCCCCCATCAACAATTTTATAATGGTCTCATCCTATTGTTTCTGTCCTCTGACCTATTACTGAAGAACTTTACAAAGGTGGACTTGTCAGCTCTTGGGTTCTTTTTACTGTCAGCTCTTGGGATATATAATAAGGACAGTGTCTCACTAAAGAGTGTTTGTATTTGACCCAATTTACTAGGGTAGTACAAAGGGAGTGGTAATGTGGTATTCATTCAATGATTTTGTCATTTGTATCAGTCAGTCTGATGGGATGAAGACCATGGATATTTTAAAATTATGATCCTTGTTTATATTTTTTAATCACATATATACTTTAATATGCTTACCTTTGAGAGATGCCTGCATGGCTCAGTCAGTTAAGCATCTGCCTTCAGCTCAGGTCATGATACAGGAGTCTCAGGATCCAGCCAGGCACCACACTGGGCTTCCCCTGCTCTTTTTAAAATATGTTCACATTTGAATAGTTTTTCTTTTGCATTTTTCTATGAACACATAGGCTATGGAAATAATTAACATTAAAAATAACTTATGAGTCCATTTTAAAAATAACTTATGAGTCTACTTTTGATCATTACCATGTATCAACATGGGATATTTGTGATATTCTTGGTTTACAGAATGGCAGGTAATCATTGAAATGCAAACCACAAACTTGCATAATGAAAAATTATGGAATTCCCTAATGGTATTATCACTGACAGTATCAAAATGGAAAGTCAAGATGGAAGGTAATATTTAGTGGGTGTCTATGTGTTACCACGTGCTAGGCTCAGTTTTTTCACATATTATATTCAATTATTTCCATGTGGATTCTTGGCAAAGTCAAGTAACTTGTCCAAAGTTATCCAGCCTATAAATCCAGGAATTCAAGTCTGTTTGAATTCAAATGTGGTTTTTAAACCTGGACTGCACTATTTGTAATCTTGAATTAGACTTTTGTATAATTTACTTTTGACATAACTTTATATTTTCCTTAGGTTTGTGTAGATATCTTTATTCTTTGCAGAAATTTCCAACTCTTCTTTAGTTAGATGCCCCTTTAAGACAGTGGTGGGACTGAACCAAGAACTGTGGGAGTATTTTCTTAGTAGCAAGAATCCGTAAAGAATGTCCTTTTTATGCATCCTAGCTGCTTGTGGGATATTCCCTAAACAGAATAGTTTCCAGATATGCATGAACAAAACCCAGGATTCTGTATTTAGAGCAACATTTTAAAAAAATGTTGATGAAAATGTAGATATTATGTACCTAAAGTAAAGGACAGAACATTAACTGCTTGCAAACATAGTGATTGCTTTCTTCCTTTGGAAGCTAAGGATCTCTCTGCATGAGATTTTATTTATAAACAATGCTGTTTCTCTTACAGGAGGTTCATCATAAGGTCATCTTTTGACCAGACTGAAGCACTAAAATAATTATTGCTCTATTAACATGCTAGACAAGGGCAAAACCATTTGGGATCTGAGCCTTTATTTGCTGAGTTAGAAAGGCATAAAGTGAATATCGGCCCAAGAGAAATATTCACAAAATGTAAAAGAAGGTTGTATAATGTATATAGAACAAAATTCAGATCATTTCTGGTGAACCACTTGAAGAATTTTGTATAAATCATACCTACGTCATTTGTTTTGAAGCTACTAAACTTGATCTGTGACCGATTATTTTCTATAGCTCATGTGTAATGAATACTTGCAGTCAGATGACTGGGTATTATTTATTCAAAAGATTGTACAGGAAAAACAGATTGCTTTCTGTGGTGACCTGGGAGGCCAAAGACATTGAAGATCTGGGTAGTACATTAATCATGAAATTTAAAAAGGAAAAAAATTGTATAGAGAATAAAGTGGTTTATGGAGTTGTAAAACCTGGTTGCTATGCTGAGTTACTATTATGGGTATCACCATTTCTATGAGAGGATAGATGATTGCATGAGACTGGTGGCCACCCTAGGGGGTAAATGCAACATGTTTAAAAGGCTGCTATGACTATAAAGTCTGTGTTTGAGGAGGCTGTGTGTGTGTGTGTGTGTGTGCATGCACACATGCTCTCACATGAGATCTGCAGGCATTCCATGTAGAGGAGGCTCATTGTTTAATCCAGAAGCACTTGGCATTGCTGTGTTGAAATCAGAAGTTTGCATTATTTGAACCGTGGTTTGGTTTAATATTTTTTCATCCCTAATTTTTATTTTATTTTATTTATTTTATTTTAAAGATTTTATTTATTTATTTGACAGACAGAGATCACAAGTAGGCAGAGAGGCAGACGGGGGGGGGGTGGAAGCAGGCTCCCTGCTGAGCAGAGAGCCCGATACGGGGCTCGATCCCAGGACCCTGAGATCATGACCTAAGTCAAAGGCAGAGGCATTAACCCACTGATGAAGGTGCTCTTTCATCCCTAATTTTTAAAAGAAGGGTTGAAGAATTAGTGTTCAAGAATGAGTTTGTGAACATTTTTTCTTTGTGTTGCTTTATAAGCCCTAAAGGGATATAAAGGCTCTAGTGTGTCCATGATTATGCTTCCTTTTAAAATGAAATCCCCTGTTTAATTTTGTAGTTTAGTGTTAGGCAAGAATGAGTAGAATGAGAACTTAACTTGAACTGTATCCACACTTAAAAGTCACCATCTTATTCAGATATAGTGGAAAATTGGTGCCATTATAATAATCAGGATGTAGCAAAGCCATCTGGTACCTGAACACCGCAGGGAATGTGTATTGCATGTTGGTTGAACTGTGGTCACTGGGTGTCTAAGTCATATACAAGTACCGTGTAATGCCGACTACCATATAATTCTGTCCTCTCGTTATTCTTCCTTCTCTTAGCTTATTTCCTTCCTGATCATCTTTAAATGTCTATTCTTAACTGTCTTCTCAATCTACACAATCTTTCTTAGAGAATATAAGTAAACTCTCTTGTATTTAATCATCATCAGTATGACCCTAGCATCTTTACATTTACTCTAAATTCTCTTCTGAACTTCAGTGTATTTGCCATAATCCTAAATTCTATAATGAGCATCTCTAAGCATACTACACCGGCATTTTAAACTCAGTCACAGTTAATGACTCCCTGCCCCCACCCCCGCCATCCCCACTATACTGTGTTGTATGCAGTCATCCGGTTGCTGAGCCCTGCTCACTCTGCTTCCTTAAGTGTCTCTTTCCTCTGATCACAACACTTGAAGACTGTTGTAATTACATGAGAACTCTTCTTCCTGACTCCTATCTTTTTCTGGTAATACATTCTTGACGTTTCAACGAGAATTGTCTTTCTAAAATAAAAATTTCATCACTTAAATTTTCCTGCTGCAAATATTCTACCATTTCCTCCATAGAATAACTTTGTAGTTTCTTAGCATGCTATACAAGGCCAGTCAGGATCTGGTTCTATTTGGGTTTATCTCCTCCATTATCCATACCCCAGGAGATCCTGTGCTCCCAGCCATTCTGATCTTACTAGTCAATAAAAACAGCTTACACTTCCGTTATTCTATGTTTTTGTCTTAGGTCTTATTAACTGCTTTCACCTGGAATTTCTTTCTCATTTCTTTTCCTGTCAGTTGGGGAGGCACTTAATCATCCTTAAGATTCCTTTCCCACAGAGTAAATGTTTATTGAAAAACTGAGTGAAGCTCACCTATTCACTAGACCTCAGAACATTCTATATACACCTTTATTACAGCAACATTTCATGGATGACATTGTAATTACAGAATTATATGTCTTTTTCTCCTTAGATTGTAAGTTTAAGATGAGTGCTAAAGCTTATCCATTTTCTCTTCCTGGCATACAGTCCAGTGCCTGCACATAGTAGGCACTAAGTAAATATTCATTGAGTCAGACTACTAGAGTTGTAGCCTTGGTGGTGTGGATGAACCTTATTTCCAAGGCTGATCTGGAGTGGCTCTGTGATCCTACAACCATTGTGTTTAAGGTGGATGAATATTCCTCATCTTCTCATTGTGAGCATTGTGAATTTATAGTGGCTGAGAAATTGGAGTGTATTTAGGAGTGCCATTTGGGAGACCTTAGTTTTAGAAATAACTGGCACTCTATGTGGACCAAAGTCTTTTGAGACTCGAATATCAGTGATAGTCTATAACATAATATCAGTACCTTGAGGGCAAGTTTCAGGGACACTGTTTCTGTGTGCTGTAAAGAGTGAGCTCAATATATACTTCTGGTTCAGATCAAGAATTTTTCATTGTTGCTCCCCTTACCCCCTTTTTAAACTTTTTATTTGGGAATTACTTTAAATTCACAGAGAATTTGCAAAATAAAAATAATACAAAGATTAGTCTTCTGGCTTTTACACAGGTTCACCTAAATAATTGTACTCCATTTGTCTTCCCTTCATTTTCATGCCTTTTTACACCCTGTACCATTTGAGTGTGGTACACACCATGAGCCTTTGCATCCATCCGCTATAGTATGTATTTACCAAGAATGGGGTATTCCTTTATACAACTAAAGTATAATTATTAGCCTCAATAAATTTATCATGGATAAATATTTTAATCTGTCATTTGTATTATAGTTTTATCAACTGATTCAGTGACTTCCCTTGGGGCATCTTCCCCTTCTCATAGGAGCCAGCCTAGGATCAGGTATTGCATTTGGTGGGTTTATGTCTTTACTCTCCTTTAATGTGAACATTCCCATAGCTTTTTTTTGTATTTTATGACATTGACTTTTGAAGAATACAGTGTACTCTACCCTATTTCCTTAATAGAATATTCCTTATTTGGAAGTTTGATATATTGGTAGGTTTTGCTTTATTACTTTTTTCTTTAACTAATCACTAGATTTGTGCTAATAGTCTATTACTACATCTAATAGAAATAATTACTGTATAAATTACTGCATAAATCACATAAATAATTACTGTATAAATATAAATTACTGTATAAATCTTATTATTTAATTTTCTTTGAGTAAATTAATATCACTTATGAAACTTTACACAGAAATAAAGCAGATCCTTCAAAAATGTTTATGTTCAAAAGAAGCAGATTAAATAAACCAATTTTTGGTAAATAAATAAGCAATGTCTGGTACTGTGAGAAAAAAAAGTCTCCTATTAGGTTTTCACTGATACTAAAACCAAACAAAAATAATTGTGTTGGAGAACAGATAAAATTTTTGATTTGTCTTGGAATAAAATGAAGTGTTTATTTCAAATGAAATATCTCTCTCAGCATTTGAAATTTTAAATGCCAAGAAGATTGAGTTCATCTCCAGTTCCATATGTTGACCGATTAATTGGTATTAAGTCTTCAAATAAAAGTTTTTGCTGTTCTTTTGAGGAAAGTACTTTATTCTACAGGTGCTTATAAATTAATTCCTTGGAGAATAAAACCCTCAAGGTAAAACACAATACATGAATATTTAGTAGATAACAAATATTTAGAATGTTTAAACAAGGAAGTAAATTAGCATCAAATTAAATAAGCTGCTATGGATCTTTCTCTCCACTATTGGAGAGAATTGTGTGGTATGGTGTTTCTGTTTGTTGTTGTTTGTCATCTGTTCTGACATCTCAGCTAAACTCAGGAATTGAGAAGCAGACTGGGCTTATTTCCACAACATTCAGACCTTACTGTGCATTTACATTAGCTTACAATATGCTGCTTTTTTCTTTCCACGCATGGTCATCTTTAATGTTCACACCTTAGGGCACTCTGCACAGTCACCATCCACAGTGCGGGCAATTTGTCATGGGCAGCAAGGGAGAAGAGATACTGTCAAATGCCATTTTTGAAAACTTTAATTTGTTTTTCTCTTTTCTTTGTTTATGATAACCTTCTAGAAACTTGAAAATAGAATTTCCTTCCCTGCTGTTTTTGTCATTTGTGTTTGGAAGTCCTATTTTTTTTTTCTTTTTCCCCAATGAAAAATAGTTATGTTGCCTTTTACTGAAAAGGAAAAATCTCCAAAGCTATACACTTTTACTTTACTCTGTATTAAGATGTTGTCTTTTCATTCTTATTGGATTTTTGGGTGGACTTTTTGAAAAGAAGAATTAAGGAGGCAGTGGCCAGGAGAAGCAGAGTAAGGTAATTATTAAGAGCATGGACTCCAGAGTCTTAGAACTTGGGCTCAAATGTTGGGTCAAGCAGTTTACACCAACCAAGTTTATTCCATTTTCCTGTCTCTCTGTATTCTCATCTGTAAAATGGGAATTATATAACTGTCCCTACTCATACAGGTGTTATGAGGATTTATTGAGTAGATGTTTGTAAAATACTTAAGATAGTGCCTAGAATATAGTAAATGGTATGTGTTTGTTTAATAAAAACAAATATCTCCCTCCTGCAATCAAAACTACACTCTCTCTTTTCCTCGTGGTATGTTAGTGGAAGACAGTCCATAGCTCTTTCTTCAAAGTCCTCTTCAGAGAAGTCAGGGAACCCTAACTGGACATTTCTGCAATTTAATCTTTTCAAAAGTTACAGTACATCAGTTTGTCACTCATTTTTGTGCTTCAGCTTCATTGAGAGAAGGCATCATTAAAAGGCTAACTATATTTGCTCACTTCTGGACTTCTTCTTACTCATAACATGACTTTATTTTGATTTAGAAGGAGCCCTACTCTATAGCTTTTTGTGGAGAACATTTAGTTTAAAATTTCACAGATGTCAGGTATATAAACTTGTAAGAAAACACATTTTCCAAGCTGTTTCTAAGAGATACAGGCTCATTCTTTTTTTTTTTTTTAAAGATTATTTATTTATTTATTTGATAGACAGAGATCACAAGTAGGCGGAGAGGCAGAGAGAGAGAGGAGGAAGCAGGCTGTCCTCAGAGCAGAGAGCCCGATGCGGGGCTCGATCACATGACCCTGGGATCATGACCCGAGCCAAAGGCAGTGGCCTTAACCCCCTGAGCCACCCAGGCGTCCCGATACAGGCTCACTCTTAAGGCACACATACACACACACACACATCCCCCACACACATTTCACACACCCATCTGGCATAAAAGTAGGGTATGTAAATGTATGTTTAGAAAAATTAATTGAAGCCTTCAGTCCTTAAAATGTCTTTTTTATCTAAATGTGTTTAAATTGAGTAATTTTTGAAGCCTAGTAGGTCACATTTATTTTATTCTGGAAGTAGCCATAGAGAAAACACAACCTCTTGGACTGCCAAGACTTTGGGGACATTTTGGTATGTGGAGACCATTTTTAATAATCATAGCATTACATGAAATAGATTATTTACTTTACTGAGGACATAATATCCTGAATGACAACTGTCTTAGTTCTGGTTGCTGTAACAAATTACCATGGAGTGGGTGGTTTAAACAACAGACATTGATATTTCACTGTTCTGGAGGCTGGTAAGTCCATAATCAAGGTGGCAACAGATCCGGTGTCTGGTGAGAGCCCACTTCCTGGTTTGCAGATGGCCATCTTGTTATCTTGCCAGATGAGAGCAAGCAAGGGTAAGTTCTCTTGTCTCTCTTCTAAGGGCACTAATCAAAGGCTCCACCCTCATGACCTAATTACCTCTTAGAGGCCCCATCTTTTACACTGGGGATTTGAATTTTAATATATGAATTTTGGGGGTGGGAGGCGGGGACACAAACATTCAGTCCATAGCAACAGTTTTTTTTTTTTTAAGATTTTATTTATTTATTTGTCAGAGAGAGAGAGCAAGCGAGCACAGGCAGACAGAGTGGCAGGCAGAGGCAGAGGCAGAGGGAGAAGCAGGATCCCTGCCGAGCAAGGAGCCCAATATGGGACTCGATCCCAGGATGCTGGGATCATGACCTGAGCCGAAGGCAGCTGCTTAACCAACTGAGCCACCCAGGCGTCCCAATAGCAACAATTTTTACAGTCCGCTGAAACGTAAAACTGTTAGCAAAGCTAAAGAATCCCTAACCAACCTTTTTTTTTTTTAATAATTTTTTTTTAAGATTTTATTTATTTATATGACAGAAACAGAGAGAGATCACAAGTAGGCAGAGTAGCAGGTGGAGAGAGAGGGGGAAGCAGGCTCCCCACTGAGCAGAGAGCCCAACGAGGGGCTCAATCCCAAGACCCCGGAACCATGACCTGAGCTGAAGGTAGAGACTTAACCACTGAGCCACCCAGGCGCCCACCCTAACCAACCTTTTTAACACAAGGCAAAAGTCAGAGTAAATGTAGACTTCTACAGGATTATTAATGATATGGCTTAGGATATATATATTTAATAGAAAAAGAAATCACCCAAACAATTACAGTAGATAACAAAAAGAAGTTTATGTATTGGACAGTGAATGATGAGAACTTAAAAAGCGAATTAACTTTCCAGATTATTTAAATGTGTTCATGGCTAACAATTTTTCTATCATTATGTTTCACAAGTTTCATAACAATAGATGTAAGCAACAGTAAACCATATATTTTTTAAAGATTTTATTTATTTATTCATTTATTTGAGAGAAAGAGAGAGATGGTGAGAGATAGAGCATGAGCAGGGTAGAGAGGGAGAAGCAGGCTCCCCTCTGAACAGACAGCCCAATGCTAGGCTTGATCCCAGGACTCTGGGATCATGATCTGAGTTGAAGGCAGACACTTAACAGACTGAGCCACCCAGGCACCCCAGTAAACCATATTTTTAAAAAAGAATGAAAATCAACTCCATACCACTATGGTTCTGTTGTGGCACATAGGTTGTTTTTTTGTTTGTTTGTTTGTTTGTTTTTGAGTAGGCTGTGGTGTTAGCTCAGGGTCTCTGCCTTTCTTTCTTCCTTCTTTCTGTGCTAATTTCTATAAACTGCTGATGAAAAGCTTCCAAGGGGAGGTCTAACTAACTACTGACTTGGCTGTGTTCCATTCATTAAATTCTTCCCTTTGCCTGTACCTACATTGAAGGTAGAAATACATTTTTTAGGTTAATGGAGAAATGAGTATTATTAATATGTAGAACACTGGCACCACACCGAAACTGGTAGACATAGGAGCTTTTATAATTTCTTTAGTTCACCTGGAAATAAAAATGAGATCTGAAGTTGTTCTGTACGAGAATCACAGAGTGGTCAGTGGACTAGGAGTCCACTTTAAAGACTTCTAAAGTACATGCATTGTTAATAGTCTGGGAAGAACCCTGAGATGAGGAGACTCTCCAGATACCAGGATGTTCCATGATACGTCAGGTTGAGTTCTTAGTGAATGTTCCATTGCATAGTTCTGTAAATAGTTTCAGGCTTTCCAGTGAAGTACAACTTGGATTAATGATTAGGTTGTTATCAATAAATTTCTCCACATTTCCTCTTTTCATATTCAGACCTCATTTTGTACCACGGGCTTTTATATAGTACCAAGTATTATGTACTTGGATTTTCCTCTCTCTCATGTTTCACCTCTTGCTCACAACCATTTCCCTCTAGGGACATTTTGAAACGGAATTTCTGGAATGGAGAGGTGAAAATATGTTGGAAGGATATAAATCATGAGACTCTCAATGGCATTCATGTTGACTAGGATGTTCTAGTGGATTGGAAAGAAACAGCTAACTACCATATATTTGATTTAGCTTAAGTAATTTATATAGTTCTAATGGTAGTTTTGCCATGTCATGATTAATTATTTAATGTGATAGCACTGTGCAGTTGACTGTGGTAATTTTTCTTTGATGATTAAAAGGTCATTTGATGCACATTTTTAGTAGCTTTTTAGCTTTAAAGGTGATAAGAAACCTCTGAAATAGAGCTTGGAAGAAAAGCCGGGAGTTAGAGTGGCTGCTGATTTGAATGACACATTTTAGAAAACTAGTTTTTAAGAAACAACACAAAACACTTTGCATTGCTCATCTATGTTCAACCACACATTTTGTCATCTTCTAAATTGGTGTTTTTTAAAATATTAAACCGTCCTCTCCACTACTTATACAGTCACACAGTTTAGGTTGGCTCTTAACCTGTATTTTGCTTAGTCATTAATATTTTTGCATCACAGTTCATTAAATGAACTACAGTTCATTAAACGAACTGTAACTGGCTTAGTTTTGAGTGCGAAGAAATCAATGACGGACGAGAACAGAGTCACGGTTTTGGTGGCGAGTAGATACAAAGCGGTGTTTGTGCCGATGCCCGCCATGGAGATGGCAGGGATCTGCTGAGAGGGCGCCCCGCCAGCCTGGGACCCAAGCCTACACCAAGCAGAGAGGGGTTTGAATATGCCTTTGAGAAAGTGTATCAAAGTCAGGTGTGCAGACATCAGGGGTAAGCCAGGATGGGACAGGGAGAAGCCCAGCTCCTCAGTACACTAGCCCGGTCAGGAGTCTCGGAATCCGTCCACAGGAACCTGAGCCAGCCGGAGCAAAACTAGGGCACCACGAGCAAGGAGGCATTGAGAGGCAGCCAGCGCTGCTCTCCTGCCTCGGGAGGTTTCTTAAGTGCTTTTTGTTAGACTCCCAGGCTCAAAGCTTGGCTCGATGAAGACTGGGTAATTTGCCACACCTGGCAAACGCTGACTTGGAGTTGCCGGCATGTCCACATCTGACTGGGGCTGACAGTGATGAATTATGTCGCGGTGCAGCACGATCCAGTCAAGCGAGGTCACGAGCAAAGTGCTGTCTTCTTTGTGGTTCTTTCCCTTCTCCTTCGATATTTTAACTCTGAAATAAAGCTGAAAGGGAATTTAGCAAGTGGAGAGAAAAAAGCCAGGTTGGAGAAAGTCTGTACATATCCATTCATTAATTCAGTCTTTCATTCAACAAATTTTTTTTTGAATGCCTTACTATGTAATTCCCCAACGTGAATGAATATTCATTTATCTTTGAAATTCAAATTCCATTTTACTAATGAACAGCTCAGTGTTTTACCCAGAGGTACAGAGTTAGCAGCAGCAAAATTAATTTGGATCCCAAGCCTCTTGCTTTGTGTAATCAGTTCTTCAGGTCTCTGTAAAGTCCTGGCTTGAACCAAAGGTGGGTTTATCTTGGCTATGAATGCTGTCTGACTGAGCAAGAAATAGTAATGGGATGCATAATTTATACTGAGCTGGTGCTAAGCACTTGAGAGGTCAGAATGGGAACCGGCTGCCATAGTTGATAGAAATTGCTAATGTGTTCGGATCTGTGGTGTTGAGGGCCTCCCTTCTACTCTTTTATTTAATGCAGTTCGAGTAGAATTAGGTGCCCTTTGAGCATTCTTCATCTCTGAGGCCCCACAGACATGGCCATACCCTTTCCCCCTGGACTGTGACAAGATTGATCCCCTTTGGGCATTTGTCCACATACACAGTCTTAAAAGGCAACAAAGAATTCTCACTTGGCTCAGGTCCTTGGGAACTCAGTCTGGAGAATTCGGATTTTCCCTGTTACACTTTAGAGGGTTTTTTTAGCATTCGACAGGCAAGATGTTTTGTCTTATGTATATAAAAATTAAGTAACTGTACCAGCATCAAATATGTACTTTCAGTTGTAAATGGTACCCAAGCCAACTTTCTGGGTGCAATAACTTAACATTTTAAAGTTGATTTTTGC
>RCUC01160658.1:0-28875 GCA_003697995.1 Taxidea taxus jeffersonii | reverse complement strand
AAAAAAAAAAAGATCAGCTTTGTAGTCACCAGAGGCAGGGGAAGGTGAGCTGAATGAAGGTAGCCAAAAGGTACAGACTCTGAGTTATAAGATACATACGCAATGGAAAATGCCATGTACAACATGATGACTATAGTTAACAATGTTCCATGTTATATCTGAAAATTGCTAAGCAAGTAAATCGTAAAAGTTCTCATCAAACACACAAAGACAATTTTCCTTTTTCTGTGTGTGTATCTATATGAGGTAACAGATGTTAACTAAACTTGTGATTATCATTTTGCAATATACATAAGTCAAGTCATTATGCCATACATTTCAAACTTATACAGAGCTGTCTGTTAATTATATCTTAAGAAAAATATTGGTCTAGTGTACTCGTGCTTTATTCCAATAATGTCAGCTTCCTTTTCAAAGTTGGTAAAACTACATACACCACTATTTTTTTCTTCTTAATGTTATCAAAAAGAAAAGCAATATCTCAAAGGAAAAGCTCTGTACAAAGTGGGAATAGAATGAATTATTTTATGTCCAACCAACTGTTTAAATTTTACTTCATTTAGCAAACTCACTTTCAGCTGATTCAGTTTTCATCAATACATAACCCAGCCAGAGCACCATCTCTTTACCATTATTTCAGAGCCTGTGACAAATTCCAGAATGCACAACCTGGAACATTAAGAGAAGCAAAAAAAAAAAAACAAAACAAAACTGAGAAATGATTTCCTGTGCACAGGTCAATGTGTGACTGGCGTTTTGTTTCTGATTCTCATTCACACAAAATATTCTCATGACCCTTTTTCCAACTTTTTATGTGAGGCCAGTCTTACGCAAAAAGCAGAACCTGATGAAGACAAAAGAAGAAAATTGCAGACTAATATTCCTTGCGTAGATTCAAAAAGTTCAGTAGATAGCATTTAGCAATATGTTAAAAGGATAATGTACCAAGATCAACTTGGGTTTATCCCAAAATGCGAGGCTGGTTTAATATTTAAAAATTAACATAATTTACCATATTAACTAACAGGAATAAAACCATATGGCTGTTTAAGTGGACAAAGAAAAAGTGTTCAACGAATTTCAGCACTCCTTCCACAATAAAAAATGCTCAGCAATTTAAGAATAGTAGAAAACCTTAATCTGATTAAGGGCATCTATGAAAAAACCTACAAATAAAAATCATATTAATAGTGAAATATTGACTTTTCCCCCATAATGTTAGAAACAAATGAAGGATATTCACTCTTACCACCTGTAGTCAACATTGTTGGACTAGGACTAGAGGTCCTAGCCATTGCAATAAAGCAATGAATAGAAATAAAAGGTGTAGAGATTGGGAAGGATGACATTTCTATTTGCAGATGACTTGGAAAATCCTAAATAATTTACAAAACAACTATAGAATCAGTAAGTGTATTTATCAAAGTCAAAGGATATAAAATTATATATGATAATCAGTTGCATTTTTCAAACTATTAACAAAATTTTAGGAAACAAAATTTAAAAACATAATTTCATTTTTAAGAGAACCAAAAAAGGAATGCTTAAAAATGAACTTAACAAAATACATGCAAGATCTCTACACTGAAAACTAAAAAGCATTGCTGAGAAAATTAAGGAAGACATAAATAAATGGAAATAGATACCATGTTCATGGATCAGAAAACTCAATACCATTAAGATTATCAGTTATCTTCAAATCATAGTATGTACTGACATTGGCAAGTAGATTCTAAAATTTATATGGAAATGCCAATGACGTGGCATAGTCAAAGCAATCTGAAGAACAACAAAGTTGAAGGAGTTTATACTGATCTCAAGATATACCACAAAGCTGTATGTATCAAGACAGTGGGGTACAACACAGGCATAGACAAGTCAATAAATGGAACATAAAACAGAATTTGGCTTCAATATACCCACACACCTAGAGTTATTTGATTTTTGACAAAGTCACTAAAAAATATCTAACGGAGAAGTTCTCTTCAACAAACAGTACTAGAATAATTAAAAATCAATGTAAAAAACAAAAACAAAACCCCTTACTTCACACCATACATAAAAATTAATACAAGATGGGTCACAGACTTAAACCTAAAAGTCAAAATCACAAGTTTTTTATAAAAAAAAAAAAAAGATACTATTGGAAGTAAGCAAAGGTTTCTTAGAGAGGACCACAGAAAACCATAACATAAAAGAAGAAAATCGGTATGTTAGACTTCAGCAAAATTAAAAAGCTCAGCTCATCAAAAGACAGTGACAAAAAATCAAGAAAAGGAACATATCACAGACTAGAAGAGAGTAACTGCAAAACACTATCTGACAAAAGACCAGTATCTAACATATGTAGAATACCCAGGACTTAATAATAAGAAACAATCCAATTGAAAAGTGGGTGAAATATGTGAGCAGACGCTCCACGAAAGAAGATATATGAATAGCCAATAAGCACATGAAAAGCACTCAGGATCACTAGTTACCAGGCAAATAAATGGAAAAGAAAACCACAATGAGATCTGCTATACACCCACCACAGTGGTTAAAATTAGTCTGACAGGGCGCCTGGGTGGCTCAGTGGGTTAAACCTCTGCCTTCGGCTCAGGTCATGATCTCAGGGTCCTGGGATCGAGTCCCGCATCGGGCTCTCTGCTCAGCAGGGAGCCTGCTTCCCCCTCTCTCTCTGCCTGCCTCTCCGCCTACTTGTGATCTCTCTCTGTCAAATAAATACATTAAAAAAATCTTTAAAAAAATTACTCTGGCAACCCCAAATATTTTCAAAGATGTCGAGCTTCTCCACTGTTGGCGGGAGTGTAAAATGCTCCAATCATTTTGGGAAGATACTGGGCAGGTTTTTAATAAAAGGAAGCATGCCACTACCCTATAACCCAGCATTTCCACTTCTAGGTATTCATCCAAGAGACATGGGAATATATGTCCATAAAAAGGGATAAGAGTACAATTACACTATATTGATAATAATCAAAACTGGAAAAACAGCTCACGTATCCATTAATAGGAAAACAGCTACACCAGCTGTGGTCTATTTGTGCAGTGGAATACCACTCAGAAATAAGAACTCATGAACTGTGGGACACACACAATAGCATGGATACATCTTAAAAATACTACGCTGAAGGAAAAAACAAGTCTTCCACAAAGAGTACACACTGAATGAGTCTATATATGTTAACTTCTAGGGTAGACAAACCCAGTTTATGATGAAAAACATCAGAGGAGTGGTTGCTTCTAGAGGCTGGAGGTGGGAACTGGCTGGGAAGGGGCAAGAGGGAGCTTTCTAGAGTGACGGTAACTTCTATCCTGATGGAAGTTTGAGTCAATGCCCACAGAATGGCACACTTAAGGCTTGTACATATATAAATTTCACCTCAAAAGGAATAAAAATTAAGCAAGTATTAAGAACTGGTCACTAACAGGTACGCTAAAGCATGTAGGGAAAATATATTGATATCTGCATTTTTAAAATGTAGTGATCGGTGGAAAGAAGGATGGATAGATGGATACTTACAAAGCAACTGTATTCTAATCTAATGATAGAATCTATATGGGTTAACTGTGGAATTTTTTCCACACGTTTGAAGACGTTCAAATAAACAACTGGGAAAAAAAAAAGCCCCAATCCATGTAAACCCTATTACAATAAAAAGTTTATTTTAACATGCGCAGAATATGGAGCAACTCTTAGCTCCCCTTAGCCTCCTTTCCCAGTCAAACACTCCTGAAATCATAGGAGACATAAATGAGAGTTGACTTTTCACTTGGTAAGAAGATTGATTCCATATCTATTTGCTAGACACCCCCCACCCCTGTGCATGCACAGAATGCTAGTTGATGACTGGAGGACAGAGGGAGGAACATGCAGAATGACTCCATTTAGGCCACTTGAGTCACACCCAATTCACCATCAGCTCACACAGCGCAGGGAGGAGCAGGAGCGCGCCTGTGTTTTATGGGCTGGGCACACGCGCCTCCTCGCCTGCGCGGGAAGGCTTCCGGACAGCTTTGCCATAACTCTGAGTGCCATCCTCTCCACGGCTCATTTTAGAGCTCGGCACTAAAATGCTGCTTTCCCCTCCTTCCCTCCATCTCTAATCTCTCCCTCCATCTGCTGTTATTCATTCTTTAACTTGGTAGAATGTCTGGGATGCTACCTGAATGGGAAGTATGCTCAGAATGAAGGCTGTTTACTAGAAATCCTTTTTTCTTGTGGCAGGACGCGTGTGTGGGAGCTGTGGAGGCTAAGAAGCTCCTCCCCAGCGTCAGCCTCGCCCTGTGTTCTGGAAAATGCCATCGAACCAGCTTTTCCTTTCAAAGTTGGATAAGACCATGTTGTTACTTTGCAGGTTATGCATTGCTTTTCTTGATCATCATTCTAAGGCTCTTTGGCTGTGTTCACATCTGATGTGACTTATTTCCTGTTTTCTTGGGCAGGGGAGGTAAAACCTGCATAGCGATGGGAGGGCCAGCTCTCAGAACTGCGGAATATAAGAGGGTCAGGTGTTGCTGAAAAAAACAATGAATTAATTAGGAGTCACAGATTTTAAATGTGGTCCAGTCATCCCAGTGTCTTCAAACAAGTCAGTTTTCCCCTGGTGGACCTCAGTTTCCCCATTTGGGAGATGATATATCAAAGGTCCCTTTGAGTCTCAAGGTTCTTTGATTTGAGGGTTATAATTTGAAAAATGCCTTTTGTGATTATGACATCAAGTATTTAGGATAAAACTTGAAGATCAGGAACACAATGTTAAAAAAAAAAAAAAAAAAAACACCATCCCAGTGCTCGAAAGTGCAGGGCTCTAGGCTATGCACTGTTTCAAAGAGGACATGGACCAACGTTTCCAACCCTGACCTACAGGCAGAGCGAATGTAAAACATCCCTCCAACGCTGGGAGACATATAGAAGTGTCAGGCATGAATTATGCACCAGGAGAAGCTTTCACGTTCTAAATTCCTTTGGAGCGACGAACTGCCTTTATCCCAAGTACAGTCCTCACGCTGTCCCCAATCAAAGAGGCTATCACTGTGGCCACAGCCCCTCATTACTTACACGTAGATTTACACTTAGAAAAAGCCACCGTTACTGGCAGATGCTGGAGCTAGCTAACCAGTCAAAATGATTCAGGAGGAAACACAGATGGAAGCAACTAGAAATCCATTGCTGTAGATTATGAGGTAGAATAAAAGAGTAAATATATTAAAATCTGCATGGCCTGCATGAAGATGTGGGTTCTTAAGAAGAAGGGTCACAAGGCACATGGAGAGAATGTTGTTTATGAATGCCTGCCAATTTCTGGGAATCGTTCTATCTTTCTTTTTCGGGCTACAGAGGCAAATTCACAACCGGTTTCCTCTTTCCTTCTGATGTGATTAATTACCATGTTAACATAACTAGTGTTCTTCTTCTAATAGGATCCCTCTCACGTGTTATTCCAGCAAATAAACAAACGGGCGAAAGCTTCAAGATCTTCACAGAGTAGAACAGGCTTTTCTGGAAGCTTACATTTACAGTCCGGTCTTCTGACATCCACATGCGTCAGATGGCAAATCTGATCATACAGTTTGCGACCCTTGCAATCGATCCTTCAAGAGCTTGGCCTTTTCCAGCTGGGGTGCTAAAGATTACATTTAAAACGCACATGTTGCCTCTTTGGAGCCCATTTTGTTATTCATACACCGTTTCGGGCATATTGTATTACAGCATGATGGATTTCCTCCTCACTCGACTTTTTCCCCTGTGCTATGCAACTATACCGAACCTCGAGCCATGCCCACGTTTTCTCTGGGGTTCACAGTGACTGAATTATGCTGAAGACCTGTGAGTTGGGAAAGGACTCTTGTGTCTGATGAAGACCATGCCCAATGTGAACCACCAGTCACGGGCTCACCCGGGGCTCACTCACCCCAAGCTCACCCTTATTGAGCCTCCATTTTCATAATGCACACCCTGGGGTCCACCACCCCCATCTGTACCTAAAAAAAAAATCAGATGCCTCCTATAAGTGGTATGCAAGTCGCATGCTTGCGGCTGCTAGATGATAAATAGTGCTGTCTCAGCAAATGGGATCATTACATTTTTAATTAACCCTTCCAACCTCCTCCACCTTTTCCTTTTGTTATACATCGGATCTCTATAGTTTTCTCTTGTTCATGTTCAACTAGGTCTGAAATACAGGGATGAGAAAGGATAGCAGGTGACGCAGGAGGGGTTGCCCGGGTGAGACGTCTCGCGAGGTGCCGTGCCTCGTGGCCCGCGGAATATGGGGACAGGCGCTCCGAACTCGGTGGCTGGGTTCCCACCTAATTTTTGTTTTGGCAGCTTCATGTTATTTAATGGCCTTGGCTACCAGGAAACTGGCTTTTTAAAATCTCTTTCAACCTAATTATAATTACGGTGTATAAATCATACAATGATCGATTATAAAAATCTCGGGTTCATAAATATTTAACTTAGCATTTAAATCCACACTGCAGGAGTGCATGAAATTTCTTAGCCCATCTCTCTGCAAACAACTGCTTTATTACAGTTCCAATGCCAATTACTGAAAGCTGAACCAAGTTTGTCTTGCGGCACACTCAGGCACATATCTGAGCACCATGGCTCTCTGCATATTAAGATGGCACGGTTTCGTTATTTCTAAAATATGCATGCCTCTCATTAAAAAGATATTCTACAAAGTCTTCTAGCGTCATCTTTTAATTCCTCAAGTATGGAGAGCCACAATTATGATATTACACATAAAAACACTCATTAAAATATATTTTATCTAATGTAAGATTGATTCTGAGATAATTGAGGTCAGATTCGTTTGGAAAATGTATTGTGACATGCGCAGACTCTGATGCAAAGAGGAAATGATCTTCTCCGAGGACTCGAGCAAAACAGCTAAATATTTTTCAGCAAAATCATAAAGCCATAATTGGATTTCAATTTAGTAATAGTCGGCCCAAGACAGGCCATTTTTAATAATCTAATTATGTGTTCAGGGCCTACCCCAGGACTCAACGACAGCTTCAGAACTATTAATTGTACTCAATCCTGTTGCACCTTCAACCATGAAATTTGCTATTACATGTAGGACTGGCTCCCAGTTATGAGTATTTTTTTTTCCAATCTCAGACAATCTTTTAAACATCCCCCCCAGATGCCTTCTCCTTTCATTTTCTGAAAGTGAACTATTTTAATGACTTTCTCTGGACCAGAACTCTTGAACCCAAGGAGCTCAGATGTGTGGTCTTCAACAGAAAAAAAATTCACAATGAGATCTACAAAAATCTTCCCTATTTTTATGAAGACACAGACAACAGCCCTTTGCTTTTGTCTGGTTTTCATTAATTAAAGGTATTTAATTGCTAACATCTCATTAGCAGTAAAATTAATGAGTACTTCAACTACAGAAAAAGATCTGCATGATAATGTAAACCGAATTCATTTTATGAGTACAAACTGTAGCTCCACTAATATTTAGGCTGTGCAAACTCCAATGATATTTAGCCATTTCAACAGTAAAAGGCTAAACACGCCTTCAAAACCGGTGCTACTTCTCTCCAGAGAAAAACACTGAATGTGGGCCAAGCGGGTAACAAAGAATCCAGGTCCCTCTGCCCTCTTCCACTAACATATCATCTCAGAGAGGACTAATTAGAAGGCAAATACACAGTGGTTTGTTTTCACTAATTGTCTAAGTTACTGTTAAATAAAAAGGTAGCCTGAAAATAATATGCCCAAACTTTTAAACTGGCATACTCAAATTTAGAAACTTCTAAGTGTGTGCCAGGCAAAGTAATCGCTCTGGGAATCTGGACTCTTATCTCAAGGAGGCTGCCAGCACTCCAGACATTTCTTGAAACTCTTCCCTAGGAGCCTGAGGCATGTTCTTTGGAATACTCTGAGCAACAGCAAATCTCGGCACTGGGGATGGATTTTAAAAACCAAATGTCACGGGCGCCTGGGTGGCTCAGTGGGTTAAAGCCTCTGCCTTCGGCTCAGGTCATGATCCCAGGGTCCTGGGATCGAGCCCCACATCAGGCTCTCTGCTCAGCGGGGAGCCTGTTTCCCTTCCTCTCTCTCTGCCTGCCTCTCTGCCTCCCTGTGATTTCTGTCTGTGAAATAAATAAATAAATAATCTTTAAAAAAACAAAAAAAAAAAAACAAATGTCACTTAGTACCAAATGTGGTAATGTAGCAGGCAGGAATGTTGGGCAATGCTCGTGGGAAGCAAATATGTGATAAATACATGTAAGAATTTTTTTCCTTTGGGTAACTTACCGATCATGTCTGACAATGATCCAAGAAGTGGGTCTTCTTGAAAAGGTGTTGAGCCAGTGATAGCACGGGAGCAAGTGTTTTGCTTCTTAAGGTGACTCCTGTGAAGGACGTTGGTCATTTGGATGTGTGCGTTCGTGGTAGGCTCCTTAGCCACAGTCACCCTGTGCATTTGCTGTGTTTCTCCAAGGAGCTAGAGCAAAGGAATGCCACCAGAAGGCAGGCCAGTGGCTTGAATGTTACTTCCACTACACAGTCTACAGAAATGGTTCTGGCTTCTGCTGTTCACAAAGAGAAGGGAAAGTATGCATTCTAAAGCCAAAGCATCAGCCAAAACGATGAAAAATGAAGAGGCTGAGGATCCTATTAAGTAGCCTGAACGATGCTGAGATAATAATGAATCACTGATGATGTTGACCGTTGTCAGGCCCCTCGCAGTGCGGGATTTCAGCAAAGATAAGCTAAATATCAGGTCTTTATTTTTAGTTAAGGAGCATAAAATTCAATGCCTTTCCTCCCACGAGCCTATTTACATACCTGCTGTGCTACCTATTTGCCTTCACCTGCTTCCCAATTAATACCCCATTAAGCCGCTCCACCTGCAGTGGCTTTTTCCTTCACCGCAGCCCACCAAACATCACTCATCTGCTACAGCTCAATTGTTTCTTTGGGGAAGAGAAACAAAAGCTGCATGAATAATAGTGGCAGGACTTTATAGAGTTTCCAGAGTGTGCTTCCTCAAAAGCCAATAGCCAGGGCAGAATGTCTAGAACTGAGTGTAGCCGCATTCCGGAAGACGACAGACAGAAGGAATGTCCATCTTCGTTAGTCAGATCTGTGCATCTGGATTCTACATATATAGGTTTTGGTTTTTTTTCAAAGATTTTATTGATTTCTTTGACAGACAGAGATCACAAGCAGGCAGAGAGGCAGGCAGAGGGGGTGAGGGGAAGCAGTCTCCCTGCTGAGCAAAGAACCCGATGTGGGGCTCGATCCCAGGACCCTGAGATCATGACCTGAGCTGAGGGCAGAGGCTTTAAACCATTGAGCCACCCAGGCGCCCCTCTACATATACAGTTTTAATGATTTCTGATTCATTCAAGAAGGTGTTTCATGTCAAGTCGGGTTAGTGTTTTGTGTGATGAAGGGTGCTCAGGCAACTTATTTTAATTGAGATTAGCACATTGTTTCTCTTTGATGCAAAGAGATTTTAAGGGCTTCAAGAGTTGGTTCCTTCAAGTAGTGACCAAACCTAATCCCCTAGAGAACAAAGTTTCCAGCATAGATTCCCGGGTCCTGTCCCAGCCTCTCAGAATCTGCGTTTTCACAAAGCATCCAGGTTCTTCTGATGATCAGACTTGGAATTCATTGACTTTCAGTGAGGGAAACCTTTCGTACTTACAATCCATCTGTACCCCCACTTATTGTCCTAGTAAATCCCGGTTTTCTGGTTGGTTCTGGTCAGTTTCAGGAACATAGTCCCTAAGAGGTGCCTTCTCGTTGGTAGCTCTTTGGGGCTTCATTCCACGAAGATCGCATTCATAAGAGGGTTTTTCTTGCCCACGTTCCCAGTGTAACTTCAGAATCAAGCCCTGGCTGGATTTAGCGGGCGGCCCTGGCAGAGATACTTCCAAGATGGGCTAAAACAAAGTCTCCTCCCCGCACCGCCTATCGCCTCCCATGAGCTGCAGGGGAGGCAGGCAGCAAAACACAAGTGTGTGCATCCACCTACATGCCTCAGTGAACCTCTGTGTTTTATCTTAACGTTATGTTGGCAAGTGTTCCTGCTCGTTTCATTTCTAGCTTTAAATTGGTTCCAAATGCATTCACACATTTACCCTTCTGAGCCTCAGTGTAAGTCCTGTTAGATCCCCATTTGAAGAACTACACTAGTTAGCTCAAGGATTAAGTCTAAACCCTGGCACTTTCTCCATTAAAATTTCTTACTCAGGACCTCCACTGTGTCTCTGCCACTTAATCTGCCGCTCTGTCTCCTGCAGGAATTGCAAAGTAAATACAGCTATACCTGGGTGGTGTTCCGTGGGCACCAAGCCACCTCGCCCTGGGAGGCGCTCGCCTGCCTGGCTCCTGTCCACGGGATGCTGAGTGTGTGGAGGCAGGTGGAAACCCAGCGCACTCAGGCTGTGTCTGGAACAACTTTTGTCAGTGTCTCACACAAGCATATCCGGTGTGGAGTTGTCTCTCTAATGTACACACACAAATTAAGAACCCTGGGCTCACTGAGAGCAACCCCAGCTCCTAGAGCCCTATGTTTCCACTTAGCTATTTGCTTAGTCAGGACAGGTATAGGAAGGGGCGCCTGGGTGGCTCAGTCATTAAGTGTCTGCCTTTAGCTCAGGCCATGATTCCAGGGTCCTGGGATCAAGCCCCGTATTGGGCTCCCTGCTCAGCAAGAAGCCTGCTTCTCCCTCTCCTTCTCCCCCTGCCTGTATTCCCTCTCAGGCTCTCTCTCTCCCTGTGTCAAATAAATAAATAAAATCTTAAAAAAAAAAAAAAAAGACAGGTATACATTAGGCAAAATGCAGATGTTCCAATCCCAAAACTCGTGTAAGCCTCTACATGTGCCTTCCCTGACAGAGATCTGGACTTGTACACCAGCTAGTTTTTGTGAGTAACGGCCACTTAAAGAGTGGCAAGGCTGAAGCTGGATATGAGTGTTGGGGTCAAGTTGATCTTATGGGCTTTACGCCTAGAGAGATCAGAATGACATCCAGCACAAGTGCGGCTGTACAGGCCAGCTGCTGCTGCTGCTCTCAGCACCCCTGGATATGCCAGAGATACGGGGTCACTCTTTCATTAGGGCATTCAGGGACAAGAGATGTGAGGAAGGCCAGCCTCATGATGGCCAGCCATGCTGCCCTTCAGCAGGGAAAGGATGGAGGGATGAAGAGTACCAGTGAATTTCTGCCCTACAGGAGGATGGCTTCGGTCCCCGATACCCCTGCACTGATAGAAGAGACTCTCTATTGCAGAAAATCCCATTTTGTTTTTATTTTGTTGGGCCCAGACTCACAACCCTGGGGGTAAGACCTGAGCTGAAATCAAGAATCAGGTGCTTAACCACCTGAGCCACTCATGCACCCCAGAAAAATTCTGTTTTACCAGACAGGAAGAACCATGCCAGACTTTGAATCTTTGTGATTTATCCTTCTTACTACAATAGCACCAAACACAGGTATTAGCCTTTGTACCTTTGGCCTTAAAAATATAATAATGGCTCCTGAGAATTTCCCCTGATGTTGGTAGAGCTGTCCCCATTATCAGAAATGATCAGACAGACTCCTCCCTGTGGCATTAGCTAATGAACTGAGTCAAGAGAGCTGAGAAAGTTCCTAAAGTGTAAAACATGGTAGAACGAGGGTTCCCAAGATAGAAGCATGAAGGTTGAAATGGAGACTGGTCTGACTCAGTAAGAAAGCTGGCATTCCTAGGACTAGCAAGTGCCCTCCAAGCAGTTCTTGGGAAAGACAAAACAAAACAAAATGGAAGTCCAGTTGGCTATTTGGTGAGGAAGAAGTTTTTCCCAGTTTCCATTTTATTTATTAGGTGTGACAGATGGTCTTCAAAATTAAATTTAAGAGCTGTTATTTATACTGAAAGGAGATCCATCCCCTAGAGTCTTCTATGAGACCTGCCAAGGATTTCACATAAGAAGTTCTGTTAAGGGGCGCCTGGGTGGCTCAGTGGGTTAAGACCACTACCTTCGGCTCAGGTCATGATCCCAGGGTCATGGGATCGAGCCCCGCATCAGGCTCTCTGCTCTGCGGACAGCCTGCTTCCTTCTCTCTCTTTCTTTGCCTCTCTGCCTACTTGTGATCTCTGTCTCTCAAATAAATAAATAAAATCTTAAAAAAAAAAGAAGTTCTGTTCACTATTTTAAGTGGGACTGTTTTTAGTGATGTTTGGGGGTTGTAGTGGTGGTTTTTGCAGTTCAGAGGTTTGGCTTAGGAATACATTTGTAAAAAGAAGCAAAAATTAAATATATCTTCCAGAAAGATAGGTCAAATAGTTTAATAACAGACAACCAAAGCTTTAGAAGTCTAGCCTATGCCCTGAAAACTGGGAACTCGTTTCTAGTATGGTGTCTGCATGTTTTAAAAAAAAAGTGAAAGCAACTGTTTAAATCTATTTTTTGATACCAGTAAGAGGTTCTCCTAGTGTGGCGAAGACTTCTTTAAATTACCAGTAACTCTGGAGTGCTCTGCATTTGAGAAAGAATAGAAAGGAAATTATAAACCTCACAAACCTCACACAATCCTCACAAATCTCACACAATCTTCTAAGGGAAGGGTTCACAATCATTTGGCTAGGACCCAACACTGCAAAGGGGGCAAAGGTATCCACAGGAGATTAGTATGTCAGTAAATACATAAAGTACAGAAGTCCCACATATTTGACATTTGAAGAACAAAACTATCCATCAATGTCCTGGCACAGATCGATCAAATAGAATGCTACTGTTGAAAACCTAATAGTACGATGGTAATAATGTAGCCATAAAACCTCTGGTCTGTAATTGACTGCTTCCACTTGAAGCTAACGTGTCTAAAAGAGTGACCAATGTTCACCTAAAGATTTCGCTTGTGTTGAATGACAATCAGTTACACCTGACACTAGTCTCAGTGGATGGTTTGTGCTGGATAATGGCTCAGGGACAGATGCCAAGGGGGTGCAGGGAGAGTACATCCCAAATGAGCAACGCAGGTATGGGATGTTGAAATATGGATCTCAGGTATGTTCCCTCCTGGCTGCCTCCTTTTCTAGGACTGAAGCTGTCTCTCCATGACAAAGTAATTAGAAATGTATGAGGCTGTAGAGTCTAGTACCATTACAGAAAGTTCCTCAGGGCATCCAAGTCTTAGTTGCCGAGTTTTGTTTAGTGAGCATATTACTATAAATCACATTCCCAGATCCTAAGTGCTGATGCTCTCTCTCCTTGCAGTAAGACACTAGACCTGCAAAACCCATGGAAGGGGGCCAAAGGGGGGGGCAGCATTTGCAAGACTCGACCTTCTTTTTTCTTCATCTTCGTTTTCTAAGTTCCTACATGGTCTGCGAGTTCTGAATGCCAGTCTGATGAACAGTTGGTTAAGTGGGTCTTCTTGGACAAGACATGCAGCTGGACTGACAGGGAGAACCAAAAGTTTGAAAGGAAGCTTCCTGTTGTTGCTAGATGACAAAACAAAAGATTATTTAGCCCTAGCACAAATTCAGAGTCTTCCATCAGTATACATGGCTGCCAAAGGGATCATTCATTGCGGACCTTTGCCACACCCAGACTGTTCATGTTCAACGATGCCCAGACACACAGCAAGACCGTGAAAGGGCTATGTCACACCTCTTCGTGTTCTCTTTTGTTTTTCACCTCCAGTGAGGTTTTACCTGCACTACCTGAAAAACCACTACCACTTCGGGAATGCTTCATTTTCAAAGCATGAGAATTCCACCCATCCTTTCAAGAGGCACCCATGAGGAGCCCTCTGCATCTTTCAGTTCATGGTCCTGAGTAAAAGCCCTTAATGTGTTTCATTCAAGTAAAAGGAAGGCTTCCCTGGGTTTCATTAGGGCAAAAATCCCCAAGACCTTTTCATGCCCCAAGATGGATTTGCACATCTCAGCTGTTCAGTTGGCCAGTAACTGTTGGCTACCAAAAGCAGAAATTTTTGTCTACATTGTGAAGCTCACTGTAACTAGAAATTTTAATTAATATGTCTGGTGGCTTCTAATGGACTTCGAGTATACATCAGATTGCTTTGTGCCCTTTGATATATACTTAAAGGTAATTGGGTAGTCTTACTGATGTATTTTTAAAGAGCAAAGTATTGATTAATAATGTTTCAGTATTAATATAACCACTTTGTGCAGATCAAGAAACATCAATAGTAGAAAACCCATATTTATCTACAAATTAACAACTCCATATAGATCTGTTACTTTACACTAAATGGGGTGCATCCACTCATTACAATCCAACAAAATGAGACTCCTCATAATAAAGATTAAAGCTGGAATTGGCCTTATTTTCCCACTGCATGAAATGAATGCTTTTCACCACTTCATGCCTCAGTGCAACAGAAAAGCTACAGTAAAGCACACGATCACTTCCCCCTCTAACAGGCTGGTATTTTTAATGCCTTACTTGATGAAAACATTTCATACTTTGGAAGATTTAATTGCTGCCACTGCCGAGCAGAATGAAATAAAAAATGATTGTACCACTCAAGATGGAGGTGGGGATGATCCTGGCTTTATTCCTGCTTAAAACCGGTTGTACGGTTCATATACTTGGAGTGTAAGTCCATTCAGATTGAATTACTGTGAAGAGGAAGCGCTGCAGCATTTTGGCTTCTCCTGATGAGTCGGTTCCTGAGGCTGGGTTTTAGGACCCCGCGCCCAATGCTTCTCCAACAAATGGGACCAATCTGTTCTCTTGTGTTCGTTTATATTTCTAAGACCTGAGTCCCAATGATTCTACTCAAGAAGTCGGTTTGAATAAAATCCTTCAGTTGTCTGTAGCAGAGCATGAAGGGTCCACTGACCTCCAGGCAGTTATTCTATGTGGCCAAGACAGCCTACAAAATGGCAGCCAAGGCATCTCCATGCTGGAGTCCCCAGGCCAAATTTCTGAAAGGCTCACTTTGCTCTGAGTTGATGACAAAATATCCATACGTTGCCACTGCAGCCTGAACATTATATAGATTTAAAGAGAGAGGAAGAGAGAGCAGCTGGCAGGGCTCCCTGTCCAAGTTAAACTCCCCCTTCTCTCTTCTATAAGGAAAGTGGCTGGAAAAGCCACAACCAGGGAAATCCAGACTCAGAACTGAGGAACCTCATCCAAGAAGATCACGTGATAAGATATCAGCACCCTCAGAAGACAGGAATATGAGACTCCAGGAACCCAGGCCCAGGCCCATGTGTCTCCCTCTGATGTGTTTTGACCTGCAAGTCCACTGGCTTTGTTCAAAGAGATATGTGGACCAAAATGCCATTGCTTTGGGAGAACCTCTGAATGGGGGCTCTGAAGGACATTTCGTTAAACCCGCTTTTGAGCAGATGAATCTCCCGGTGGGCTTGAATCCCACTCCCATTAGAGTGTGACTCAGTGGATGTGGGGTGGGACCCAGGAATCTGCATTTTAACACACTTCCCATGGGATTCTGGTAGACTACATTTTGAGAAATACTACACTGCTAAAAGAAATGGCTTCCTAGAAGACTGAATCTATTAATGAGATCAATTTTCAACATTCAGAAGTATAACAAGCCAATAGTAATTTAAGCCATAATGGGAATGGTACTCTTTAATAATTCTATCGGAATTCTACCACATAATTCATTGATTTGCTCACTCATTCATTCATAGCGTTTGTGCTAACATTTATAGTGTTCACTATAGGCTAAGCCATTTAAATTTTGCCCCTATTTTTCCAAGACCAATCTACCTATTTGCATTCAGTTCAAGTGAATGGGTACTAACTAAATAAACAGGATGGTATAAATGTGCTATTTACCTGTAAGGAATACAAAAACAAAAGCAAAACCAAAAACAAAAAACAAACAAACAAACAAACAAAAAACAAGCATGTCAGCCAAGTAAAAAATAGCCCCATCTTAAACACTCAAGAAGCAAATATACCTAAGGAATAAAATACAGTTAGAGATATATGTGAGAATTTGGCAGAAACTATCAGCTGGCAAATGATGAACTACTTAAAAATAGTCTTATGACAACTGGGTATCCCCTTGAAAAAAGATAAAATTAAATTTCCTAGACAACCATACAGAAAAATAAATTCTAGAGTGGATGAAAGAATTAAATGGGAAAAAAACAAAATTTTAAAACTTCCAGAAGGAAGCATGGGAGATTATCTTTATGACTTTGAGAGAGGAAAGAAATTTTTTAAACAAGACACACATACCCCAAACATAAAGGAAAGATATAATAAATTAACTATGTTAAAATAAAGAACTTAGTACAGCCAAAACATTCCAAAAATAAAGTACAAAGATAAGCCATAGACTAGGTTAAGATATTTAAGTTCACAAAGTGACAAAAGAATGATATCCAGAAATCACATGAATTCGTATGAATCAATACAAAAGAAGAATATGATGAGGGGATCAATAAAAGATTGCCAAGCATAAAAATATACTGCTAGGGGAAGTGGGGTAGGGAGAGGGTATTGGGTCATGGACATTGGGGAGGGTATGGGCTATGGTGAGTGCTGTGAAGTGTGTAAGCCTGACGATTCACAGACCTGTGCCCCTAGGGCTAATAATACATTATATGTTAATAAAAATAATTAATAATAAAAAAGATTTTAAAAAAATATATTGTATTGGAAAAGAACAGAATTTCAAGGTCAAAGGGCAAAAAAGATTGATATAAACTTTCTATTAAGAAAAATCTTAGTAGTGTATTATTTAAATGGTGCTAGTGAGAATCAAATCATTACACTACTTTCATTTTATCGAACTCTTTTTAAAAAGTGCTCTTAATTTTATCGTTAAATACCTACGTCACAATATTACATGAATTAAATCCCTTCCAACTACATGAACTTAAGTGGAAATATTTTATATTTCCATCTAACAATGAGGAGGTTCACAGTTTTCTAAGATTCTTTTGGGGGGCATCTGAGCAAAAACAGTTGAGGACCACAGCTATAGAGAACCTATGAGACTTATAAATAAACACAAGATTTTTCATTATTCATTGCTTACTTCCAATTAGCCATTATTATTACCCAAATGCCCACTGACAGAAGACAGGACAAAGGAATTCTGAGACAGTCATATACTATAAATGGCAATGAAAATGAATAAACAAGAGCTGTGTGCACCCAGACGGATAAATCTCAAAAGAATGTCTGAGAACAAGGCAAGTAAGAGTCTAGGTATGAAGAAGTAATAATTACATAAAGAATAAATACCTAAAAACCAATTGTGCGCGCACACACACACACATCTATGTACATATGCGTACATGTAATGAAGATTTAAAAAAAAAATGCAAGAGGATGACAAACACCAAGCGAAGATGGGAACAAATCCAGTATCTGAGCAGATTCCACGTCAGGAGGCTCTCTTTAAGAAGAAGAATACAGAGTTCTGAACAAAAATTGATGTGGGTATTATTGTATATGCTACACTGTCAAGTACATTCTGGACAGGAGAGCACTTGAGCAGGTATTGGTAAGAATAAAATCATGTATTTATTTGAGGTGTTGCCTGGTTTGCCATGTTTTCCCTGGACTAACTTCTGGCTCCATACACATCCCATGCTTTGTTTCTCCTCTCAGGAGTAGGCACCACAGGACACATTCATTTTGCTCTATGACCTCTGGTCCCGTGCGTTCGTGCCACGTTGCTTGGGAGTGGGCAGAGTGGGCAGCTGGAAGATTCCAGAAGCTATGCCACCAGTCCTGTCCCGGGATGTCTAGCAATAATTTAACCATACACGGAAGTAACCGGGACCACACAAGACTATCCTGCTAAACTCAAACTCCGCTTAGGTCACTGTTTACCTTTGTTTGTGTATTTGAAATGTTCCATGGAGAGACAGAGGCAGAGAACACGCTGAGTGTGCTCGCATCCTGACATCTCCTGGGGAACAGCGGTGGGGAGCTCTCAGAAGTGACTGTGAGAACTGCCTGGCTCCAGGCGCTGGGCAGCCGCTAGATCTTGTGACAGCTGCCAGTCATCAAAGGTCAAGCTCACGTGCAGCCCTGGCTGGCACCGGCGGTTCGCACCACCCCATCCCATCTGGAAACGCACACGGTGACACATCCTTTCTTCCAGAAGAGACCGGTTTATGCCCCCCCGCTCCTGACTCCCCACAGAAAGGGCTACCTGTTTTATCAAGACAAAAGAAATCGCTAGAGCCAAGCGGGACTCTGTCACATGTCACTTCCTATCAGCCAGTACAATGTCAAAGAATGACACAAGAAGCTGCCACCTGCCATCCGCTCACAGAGCACATCACACTTCTTTTTGTAAAACACTTCAACAGTAACCAAGAGAAAATTTCCTTTATGAACCACAATGCCATCTCGGTGAATGAGAATGAGTGAAAATCTCATTTTCTAGAACTGGAGACAAACAGAGGAGGAAGGGACTTTGCAAAAGATCTTAAGTTAAAAATACACCCTCCACTCTTCCCACCTACCATCGTTCCTCCCCCACATTTCCGTTTCCTGGGGACCACAGCGGAGGTGTCAGAAAGCAGCGTGGAGCCTTTTTTGGAATAGGAGTTGTAACAATTTCTACCTAAAATGACAGATATTATAGGCTATGACAGTTGGGATTCTTTCCACTGTGCTTTTATCAACAGTGATAACAACCAAAGTTATTTGCAGGGGGTGGGGGAAGAGGCTGTTCTGAGAATCACGCCTTTTGTCTCCTGGTTTAATCTTGGAACACTTTGGAACAATTACCAAGAATTATAGAACTTGAAGGCCAAATGCGATTTCAGAGATAATCAAGTCCAGTATTCTAATTTAAAGGTAGAGGAAAGCAGCGAGGTGCCTGAAGCCACACAGCCAGCTAAGGGCAGAGGCAGCAGAAAAGCTCACGTCCTTCCTGTGGCAGAGAAATGGGAGTGGTGGGCGGAGCTTACGGGGGCAGACCCTGAAACCAGACCCTACAAGTGTGTGCCTTGGGCAAGTGACTTAACCTCTATGCCTCCATTTTCTCATCTGCTGAATGGGAATGTGGTAGTAACAATATAAGCCTTTGAAGGTTGTTGAAAGGATTTGATGAGATAATATATGCCCCCTAGAAAGAGCCACTGTTTCAGAAAGAGCTTTACTGGGAGGTACGTACAGACAGGCTAATGAATGTAAAATGATCATGTCCATATGATGGCTGATGTAAAATAACTGGCTTTGATCTTAAGGAAAAAAGTCATTAAACACAAGGATGCAGCTTTTTTCCAGGGCAGGGGAAAAATGAGGGGAAGGACGAGAGAGAACAAGGAGACACACAACTGAGACAGGGAGAAAAATGCACCTGTATTCTAATGGGATCAATTTTTAACTTAATTCAAATTAAGTTGCAAACGCATTATTTTTTAAAGGAAAGAAATTGTTCTAATAACCAGAGCAGAATGGGTTCAAGGATGGCTGCACACATCCAGACAAGGGACTGGCTGGGCACTGGCACCACATAAGCACCCCACAAGCCTAGGGGGGATCGCTCTATGGATCAACTACCTCCAATGCCACGCATCTTTTTAAAATATGCTTCCAGAATGTTCCTGGAAGACAGAGCCACCGTCATGTTGGAGAAGTTATAGCAAATTAATAAGGATCTCGACATGCTTGAGAATACTTGGTGTATAAAAATGAAGTCATTACTCTTTATCTCCTTAAATTCCAAGAAAGCAAGAAATAGCAGCACAATAAAAAAATCTTTCATAACAGTTGATTAGAAAATATGGCCTGCGGAAAACCAGGCTCTCGTCATACTTTACACATTAAAAATCCAAATATGTTAGAGAAACTGGGATTTTTAACCCCCCACAGCTTTAACACAAAGGATCACATTAATAAGATACAATTTAGATTTGCATTTTTTAATAAGCTCAGGATCAAAGGGAATACATAGCTGAAGGGGTATTAAACTGTGAGCACACAAATTGCTCACCACACACTGGAAGAAGAAAACACGTTTCCTTACTGCAGGAAGACATCTGTAATTTGAGAAGCAGAAAATGTATTCTTTCTTTGGTACATTAGGACTGCGCACCATTTCCAGGCACTTCTAGTCAGTCCAGGCAGATGTACCTGTGCTGACTCGGTCCATCCTAACCTTATACGGTCCAACATGTTATTTGAGGACATGAGCCAAGGAGCTGATTTAGAACTTTTCATCTCATGGCCATTCCTCATGATGTGAAGACAAGAATCAGTCCTTTAATCCCTCAGGTTGGGTAGGATATAGCTCTGGTTTACTATTTTTCAAAGCATCCTTCATTATCATCAAAAACAAAATCACTACCATTCTAAAGCTTGAACTCAGGACTCCAGGGGCCAAGAGAGACTCGCTTGTAATGTGTTTCAAGCACACCAAGAATGACCTTCTGGAGATGAACGGTTATGTTAGTCAGTCTTTGCTGGGAGTTCATGATGTGTCTAGCACGGTATCAAGTAAGCATGCTACATGCATTATTTCACTCTGTTCTCCCCATTTTAAAGATGAAGAAATGGAGGCCCAGAAAGACTAAGCCGTGTGGCTAGGATTTGAACTCAGGCAGATCCCTGCCCTCTGGATCCACTGCACCCTTGAAGACCAAGTTATTCCTTCCCTGGCTCCCCAGCCCAGCCACCAGACCCCAGATCTTCTCAGGAGCATACTCAGAGTTTGCAGAGATCCTTCTCTTCCCATGTGGTGAATAAACTTCTTATTTGCTGCCCCATTGCTCTTCTTAGGAAAAGCCCTGACTATATTAGCCCCGGTTTCCTTCAGGAACCTTCCCAGATCAGGGCTGGCCAGCCTTTTCTGCTGGTGCTCCTGCCTGATGTGTGATCTGGAAATGCTTCTGAGGGGTTCCACAGTAGGTGTCTCCTGGCTATCTGCACAGACCACACCTCCCAAAGAACGGTTTCAATATTCAAGGAGCATCTCTCTGGTGTCTCCCACCCTAGCCTCATTTGATTAAACCAAGGTGTCACCATCTGGATCAAATACTGCCTTGAAGAAATCTGATGTTGGAACTCTCCATTGAATGCATAAAATAGGACTGGGTATCCAGGCAAGGCCCCTATAAGCCCTGGATGTGTTTTCTCCTGCTGGGTTTCCATGAAATACACCCGAGTTCTTACTCCCCTCTGTGAGTTAAGCAAGTTGAGTTGGCTTCTGCTATCCCCAACCAAGAGACCACTGACTAGGAACCACCCCAAAGAGGAGCCTTTGTAGTTTACGTTACTGAACCGAAGACAAAGGGAAGCCCCTCCCCTGGCAGGGATGCTGGGAACACACATGCACCTGTCACAAGGCCAGACAAGAAGGGAGCAACCAGTACGCCACAACCACTAATTCCTTCTTGTGGGAGAGATAGCTGATGATCATTAACATGGGATGAGAGCAGTAACTTTGGCTACTGGATAAAATGATATTTTGGAGAGACTTTTGAATGGTAGTGATGGATCTGCTAGGGAGGTAAGAGGCTCAATCTCCTTTGGCAAGATGGAAAGAAGAGGGCCTATGTGGGATTTGTGTATGACAGTGAAGAGGGCAGAGAGCAGGGCTCACTGGTTGGTGAGAGTAGGATGCAGGAGGGTATATACGTGATGAAAACCTGCAAGGCTGGCAGTCTTAAAATCTTGGATGGGCAAAGGCCAATAACAAATGGTCATTCATTTATTTAACTGGTTATCGAGCATCTACCATGTTCTACAAATGAACCAGTTTAGACTCCAGTGGGAGAGGAAAGCAAAGCAGAAAAATAAATAAAAAAGATATGTATTATGGAGGGAACAATTTCACGGTATGATGAGGAATCTGCCACCTGTTTTAGGGAGAGGAGTCAGGGAAGAGCCCTCCCTGTGGGTAAGAGAAGACCTAGGACCGAGAAAACCTCTGTGATGTGGAGACACCAGGAGTAAGGCTTTTGTGTCTGGAGCAGGGTGGGAGAGGGACAGCGGTAGGAAATGAAGTTAGACAAGCCGGAAGGGTCAGGGATGCATTGATTCATAAGCATGGAAGTGAGCTGGGATATTACTTGAAGGGCAATGGGAAATCACTGAAGGCTGTGAGCAAAGAAGTGACACGATCCTATTCACATCTGCTGGGTGGTGTGTGGAGGGCATGGTAGAGTGAGGCGAGCAGAGAGGAAACAGGAATCCTGGTTGGAAGGCGAGCCCAATACTGCAGTACTCCACACTGTGTTATCACACAGCCTTGACTTTGGAATCACCACTTAAAAACGTTTACCAACAGGCACCTCTCCAGCACCATATTCACCAACTCAGCAGCAGTTAGGTATATTCCAATTTAAACATTTTAAGACAGTATCTTTTAGGTATTTATTTATTTGCGGGATGTTAGAAAATCACACATGCTTGCTATGGCAACGATGAGGCAAAGTTGTGCTGTGGACTTCTTACCATTATTTACACTTACTTTAATATCTGCTGCACTAGTTTGCTAAGCTGATGACTTTTTATTATTCAGCAAGTAATTATCGCTTGTTAGGAAGGGAGTAGAAGACAAGTCCTTTTGTTGAGCCCTGAACAGCACATCAACACTGGGCTGAACATGCTATCAAACTAGTCTTATTTAATGGTCAGCACCATCAACCATGCATCTGTCCATCCGGCTAGCCAGCAGCCAGACATCCAATATACAGATACTCCACATGATCCTCTTTATTGTTCCAATTTTACAGACCAAGAAACAGACTCGGGACGGTAAAGTGATTTGTTTAACACTACAAAGGCAGTAATCTGTGGAGTTCCTGAGTCAGGAGAGCAGGTTTAGAAGTTGGACATGAAGGTTTTCAAAAGATGCAGAGACAGGGAGAGTAAGGGGAATGCTAAGCAAAGCATGAAGCCTTCCCTGAGCCCCCAGGGCTAGTGTGTCACTATGTCCCCCTCCTTCCTACACCATTCTGGAATTCCTGGAATGGGAGTAGGCATGTACAGGTGAGGACTAGGACACCTATGAGAAGTAAGAAGTTTCCCATGGCTACCTGGTCAAGGTCAGGCCCTTTCCAGGGCCACAGGGCTTTATCAAAGACATCCCACCTGAACAATGCCAGAGTTCCTGCCAGGTTGGGTGTTATCTGTGGCTTTGGACATTAAGCATCCATCGCTTTAGAACATCACTTTGGATAACTTTCCATTTATTTGAGAGCTCCTTCACAAGTAGTGATGCCACAAACTGTGAAAGTAAATGGTAAAGTTTCTAGAACATAGGAAAATTTAGTAAAGACCTGAAATAGGCAAAGATCTCTTAAAGCACAAAGAGCACTACCATGAGGGGAAACTGTAAGTTGGAATACAGTAAGTGAACAAACCTCTGTTCATCCAATGATACCATTTCAAAAGTGAAAGACAATCTACAGTGTGGGAAGGGATATTGCCAATACATCTCTGACAAAGGACTTGCATTCCAATTTTATAAGCACTCAACAGATCAATCATAACAATCAGACAATTGAGTAGAAAAATGGGCAAAGTACTCAAGCACGCAATTCATAAAAGACGACATTCAAGTGGCCAAAAAAAAAAAAAAAAAAAAAAAGGAAAAGTGCTTAACATCATTAGTCATCAGGGAAATGGCAAAAAGAAAACCACTACACACCCACCAAGATGTGCACAATGAAGGGACAAAATTAAAAAACAAAACATGCATGACTGAGAATATGGAGTTTCTAGCGCTCTTACAGTGTGCTGGTGAGAGTGTCAATCGGTACGAGCACTTCAGAAAATAAACTGATGGTACTAAAGCTGAATATAAGCTCTCTCTTCTGACCCAGCCATTTTACTCAACAGAGATATGCACACATATTCCCCCAAAGAAACCTACAAAAATTTTCATAGCAGCACTACTCAGTAGCGCCAAACGGGATGTGAGCAAATGTCTAACGACCGTAGGACAAATAAACTGTGATGTCATCATGGGATGGAATACTAGACGGCGATGAAAATGGGCAGTTGCTACATGGATGAATCTTCGGAACGTAATGACGTCCAGCAAAAGAAGCCAATCTCAAAAAGCATAAATGATATCATTCCATTTATGTAACATTCCAACGGGCTGGAGCTGGAAAGTTGGCTCCTGGAGGGGCGGTGACTGGGGAGGGTGAGAAGAGGGGGCCCTGGATCCTGGCAATGCCCCATTTCTCCACTGGGTGGGGCCTATGTGGCTGTGTTCACTTGGTAAAATTGCATCTAGCTGTATAGTTTGTATGGTCTGTTCACTAGTCTATTAACATCAATAAAAAAGTCAACTATAAAGTTCACTTTGCAAAAATGACTCCAAACACCATGGCAAGCACTGACTGAGCACCAGCTATGTTCCAGGCGCTGGCCTGGTGCAGAGGGGACAGGAGATCTGCCCATGCATAAGACCAGGTCCCACCAGCTTCGACATCCCTGGGCTTCTCTCTCTTGGCTACCCAGGCTAACCAGAGAGACTGTTAAATACAGAACAATCAGGAGAGACCTTACATAAAGTAACTGCCAGTTCTTCAGAAAAGGGAAGCATCCCGAGTAACACAATTATCCGCCGGGGATCTTAGCTGTTTTCTAGAGTAGGGATTTACATACCCAGTAGAGTGAAGCTGCAAAGCACTTGTCATTCTCAGCCCCATTTTAAAGTCATATTGTTAGTAGCACCTCAGAACTCTTCCTTGTCAAGAACTGTGTGTCATCTAATCCTCACAGTGATCCTAAGAGATATGTGTCATTACTCCCATATTAAAGCTACAGAAATAGATTTAAAGCAGGCGAAGTAACTTGCCCAAGGTCACAAAGCTGATGGCTGGCAGAGCAAAATGGACTAAGTTCAGGTTCTTGTGCTCCCACGCCCTTTTAAGAACTGGCGGTGCTGTTCTAAACACAGCACGGTTCCAAAGGAAGACTGTCCCTCTAAATCTTTCCCCCTCTCGTGGAGGAAGGGAAGAGGCAGGCAACAGATACCACCTGTCACCTGCCTTTCTCTTGCTCACGGGGGGCTGAGAGGCAGCCCCAGAATGAGAGTGATTTGTTCCGAGTCACCTGCAAAACATCTAGAAAGAGCCCCGATGAAAACAAAGGCTTTTCTTCCAGAGCCCGGACACAGATAAAACATTAATGGAATACAAAATTATAAAATACGAGTTTATAGTTCACCCCCAAATTCACTGATTTCCTCAGCAACTTTTATCCTCCAAGCACGGTCAGCTTCGGGGAACGATGGTTAACAGAGGCAAAGCTCTGAAAGCAATGTGCTGAGGAAAACGCCGGAAAGCACAATTATTCCTCTAGCACCTCATGAAAAATGGAAGGTTTGGCTGTCAGGGTGTAAAAGCAGCCCGGGTTTCGTGCCACCAAATCATCACGCTAGACGCATGCTGGAAATACAGGCAGCACCAGAGCCATCGAGGTTTACGACTTGGTAAAAAATAGATGGTTGTAAAGACCAGCTCTGGTTCATGAATCTGGCCAGTTGGAAAGAGAGAAGTCCTCTGTCAGAACAGGCTCTCCAGCACACCGCTAGAAAATGCTGGAAAACAAAGGCGGCTACCCTCCCACGCAGGCCAGTCGCCCCAGCGAGTCAGCGGCACTTGAAGCAGGAGCCGAGGAGACTTTCCACTCAGCCATGGAAGGGAGAGATGCAGGGCTCCCCAACCAAGCCAGACGAAGTGTGCCCCTCAGAACAGGGGATGGGGCCGGAGCTTCCAGAACTCCTCTGAGTCCGAGATTCGAGAGGGTAGACCGGCAAGGACAACAAAAGAATATTCCTTTTAATGAGAACAATCTATCACCACTATATCAATCTGATTAATGTAATGGGACCATTTCAAAAGGAGGAAATTACAGGTCATTAGGCGTAATTTCAAATTAAGTTAGGGGTTTAAATGATTTTCCTCGGTTTTCTGAAGAATTTACCCAGAATTTTATTTTGCATGTTTCATTCAAAGGATAAATGGTATTTACGGGACTTTACAAACCTTTCCTGGGCAAAGAACTGTGTGTGTTGGCCTGAAATGTGGAATGCAGCTAAAACCGCTTCAAAAATCTGCCTTGCCCCCCACGTCCCCCATGCAGGGCTTTTTTCCTGGTTCAGTGGAACATGTATCCCCTCCCGACCTGTTCTTTATTTATTTTATTCAGTGACAAAACAAACACCTCAATTCCAGGTTGTTTACAAAACAGTTTGATAATCCGATTCCAATTAAACGGCTAAGAACTACAATAAGAACAAAAATATAAATTATGTTAACCATCTGTTTTTGGCTGACAAAGGCGGCAAATGGAAAGGTTAAGTTGATACTCTGCATTTAATCTGCGCTATTGTGGAAGGAAAACCCAATTAGAGATGGTATTTCATTGCAGGCTTTACACTGTTTTCCCTTTTGTTCGTTAATGTGAGTTGTACCCATTCTGTTACTAAACCAGGGGAGGGTTCATTATCTCTTCCTCCAGCGAGCTACACTAGGGCCCTCATTTATAAACAAAACATGGCCAATGCCCGCAGGTGGTTTTCTCAGTTCCTCAGCAGCCCCTTCAGAAGAACTGTCTTCACCCCATCACAAGACAATGGGCTCCCACTGCAACCCACAGCGCTCGCCCAGGTAGGATGAACAAGGTGGGAACTCAGTGAGCAAGTGCCTCCAAACATGAAACAAGTAAAGGTTAATCCAACCATTTCCTCTGGCGTTAGCTCTCTGGGCCCCACTGGTGTGTGGACAGTGTGGTCTCAAGGAGAACATTTTGGAAATCTTTCACTGAAGGGATGCTGCTGGTTGACCCGGATGCAAACTGCACCCCGTCTGAATAAAAGTAGGGTTTTAGTGACTTCTTCCAAAAGCTGCTGGATCTGTGTATCCAATGTCCAGGAGGGGCACACGTGTTGTCTGAACTTGCCACCGGGGGAATTCCCAGCACACCAGCACTCCGGGTGATGGGAGGCACCACCCTACCTGTCACTTGCTCCAGAATCCAGAGGTCTTCTCACCTAAGCCTTCATTCTTCTGAACATGTTTCCCCTATGCCTTGAGCACCTCCTTGTCCTCCTGGTAATTTCTTACACGTCCTTGAAGAAAAGCCTTCCCTGCTGATTCTCACCATCCTGCCTTCTTCGCCAACGGGGCTTCTCCTCCTTCTAGCCCTGCCACAACCTCACAGGGCCAAGGATACTGGTCAGAGTACCTGCTCATGCCTCTATCCTGCTAAATTCAGAGTTCTTTACTCCAGAACTACCTTAGCAAGCTTTCTATCCCCAGCACCGTATATAACAGATGATGGCCTGATGGAGGAATGAAAGGACAGACTTCCACAGTCCTAGAATCTCAGGGGTGGTGAGGTAGGGCAACTCAGTTATGCTCTGATGTTCCCCTGGCTTTGCACAAACACAGCAACCTGAACAAAGAGCCTTCCTTTCCTTACTTAGTGAGCTCGGTGGGTCTGAAAATCTCAGTAAGAGGAAGGGTTACTCCCACTAACGAGTTCTAGTGGTGTACGACTTGTCATTCCCACTTCCTCAGGGATTGTCCCTGTAGAATTACTATCAGATCCAATCCACCCCCCCCCCCACCAAAACCAGTGCAGGCAGTAAGATTTATTCCACAGAAATTAAATGGCCAAGGGGCTGGAAGATGGTATCACTATTCTTGATCAGTATATGCTACCAAGAAAGCAACGTAATGAGAGTTACCCCATGACTGAAAATTTCCTTGTGAGAATGATCACCAAGTACATTTGGAAATTCTATGATCAGATTTCTGAACTGTAAACTCCATGAGGGCTGAGAACCAAGGATGGGTTGGGTGCCAGGCTAGAAAGATATCTGTTGAATGGATGAATGAATGAATAATTTGGGCCAAAAGCTTGGATGGTAGACAAAAAAGGTGGTTTTCTCTCCATTTCATTCATGAGAAAACCCAGCAGGCCCAAAGAAGTGTTCTCTGGAAGGTGGAGTTGAACTCTGGGCTTCCAATGCGAGGCAGGAATAGGGCTTAAGGCCCTGGAGTGAGGCCTGTACCCTGAAGGGAGAGCATTATTCCAGAGAAGCCAGCGTGCTGGGAGGACAGAATCAGCAGAAGGACAGTCGTGGACACTGGGGACCACCAAAACAAGGAAGGGTAGAGAGAAGTGCTCCCCCTTTCCCTGGGGAGCCCTCAGATCAGGCAAAACAATGAGGTGTTCAGAAAGCCTAGAGTCTAGGGGGCTACCCTTGGTGCAAAGGTACTGGGTCCCAGGGGCAAGCTCATAGGGAGGGATCCAGGGAGGCCAAGCTCTGTGACAGAGCTGAAGGTCCCATACTGATGCAGTCTTCATCCCCATGAGCAATGAGGGTGGTTCTTCTAAACAGGAAGATAAACTCGACCCCTAAACATTACCAAACACAGGAGCTACCCATCATCAGCAGCAGAACTTCGTACCTGAAGAAAACAGTGTGCTGTCGTATGCTAACATAAATTCTGAGTGCATTCCAATATGGATGAGGCAGCTATGAACCCAACTCATAAACAGAGATCAAAATGGCAGAGGAAAAACAAAGCAGTCTCTTTCATGACCTCAAAGTTACTAAAATAAGTGTCCCTAGTTACCTCTGACCCTGCCACTCTGCAGAAGCCAAGGAAACCTGCTCTTGCCCATTGTGTTCTAGTCCCATGAAACTTCCAACTTAGCCCTTCCCAAGTGTGGTCCTTGGAACTGGGGGAAAGGGTCACATGATGAAGCTTTTCTCAGTTAAATCAACTCCGGCCCTCCGGGTCTGAAAGAGATGAGCACATTTCTTTTTTTCCCTCTTTCCTCCACTTGTCCTTGCGTCCTGAGTCCCATACCCAGTCCTTCTCTTCTGAGCACTTCTCATCACTGAATTTTCCATCCTCCTGTATGGTAGAGCCCCAGGCAGGTGACA
>RCUC01160657.1:0-55937 GCA_003697995.1 Taxidea taxus jeffersonii | reverse complement strand
CTCCCACTTTCCTTCTCACCTCCCTCCCTCCCTTCCTACCTTCCTTTCCTCCCTCTCTCCCTTTCTTTTTACCATTTTCCAGTTACAGATAACTAATGCCTACCTAATCTAACAATAGCATCCACCTCACGCTCAAAGGTCTGTAGGATTCTACAGCTGCTTGTTTTTCAATAGCATATATATCTTTAGAAAATCTGATGTGAAGTTCCTTCTAGAAATATCACTTGAAGGTATATGCATACCTTCTACAATGCTAAAGAAATAACCCGTTTGTCTTTTGAGAAAACAGCTAAGTTTTTTCCTTTTGAAACTGTATTCCCCCCTTTCCTTCTCCCAATAACTTACTTGGCTGATATTTTAAGGTGTATTCAGTCAAAATGCCATTTGGGCGGCTCGGTGGGTCCCATTCCAGAGTGAGGGAGTCCAGTGTCGGGTTAACAATCTTCAAAGAGGACGGAGCACTGGGGACTTAGAATGAGAACACAGGGTCAACAAAAGGGTTTTTGGGTGTTTCCAAATGTATTCAGGGGACATGCTGTAACACGTTCGTCTCATTCACCACGGTTTTCTGTAACTCACTCTTGCTCCCTATTCAGCTAAAAAATTATACTACCAGAAACCCATGGCGAGAACCCATCCAGCTACTCTTCCTCTTTTTTCTCATCATTTCCATTTAGACTCACTCAAGTCATCCTCCAAAACACATAAAAACTTTGCCTTTAGATGGATCCACACCAGTATTTTTTTTTAAGATTTTATTTATTTATTTGACAGACAGAGATCACAGAGAAGCAGGCAGAGAGAGGAGGAAGCAAGCTCCCTGCTGAGCAGAGAGCCCGATGTGGGGCTCGATCCCAGGACCCTGGGATCATGACCTGAGCTGAAGGCAGAGGCCTTAACCCACTGAGCCACCCAGGTGCCCCCACACTGGTATTTTTAGAGGAGATAGTACTTGTTTCATGAATGGTGTCTTCATAAAAGCCAACTGGTGACTCAATGAATCTGTTCTAACTGACCTTTGAGTAGACACAGCTGTGTTCTGGGCTATTAAGAACTGTTTTCTCTGACAAACCAGGTGTCTCCAAACAGCCAGAACACCCTGCCTGCTGGGCTCTGGGCGTGAGCCAGCCTGCCCAGGTGCAGAGTGGTTCTAATCCGGAGAGCTGACGGATGCCCAGAATCTCGCGGCGACGGACAAAAGCCAGGCACTGGCAGACTGCTCCCCATCCCCCCCGGCTCTGGGGACAACCCGCAGGGTGTCTGTCAGCTTCTCTGTGGCAAATGCTGGCAGATGACCAGAGGACACGTGCCCAGTCTTCTTTTATCCACTTCCTCATGAGGAGATGGATGGAGGCAGCTCTCTCATGCTCCTTTATGCACCCACCATATTCCCTGGGTCCATTAATGGCACCCCTGTCTCTCCCATCACTTTAGCCAGAAACCAAGGAGCCAACCTGAACTTCCCCCTCTGCCTCATTTCCTCCACGTCCTGGGACACTACATCCTGTCAATTTCACCTTGTATGTCTCAACCACATCCATTCCCTACTCTCCGCTCTACCACTGCCCCACTTCGGGCCCTCGGTGGCCTTTGCCTGAGCCTAGAAGAGTCTTGGCACATAGTTCTCAGCTTCCCCAAGCCTCTCATCTCAGAATCTGATGACAGCCAAAAACCCTCTCCAGAGAAATAAACACATATTGTATATAAAGTTGGGGGTTCATGGAGCTCCTTAAAGCCATTCATTGACCCCCTAGGAGACTACAGTCTTCAGGTGAAGAGCCTCTGGATTATAGGTTAATGTCCATAGCATGTAAGACCCTCCATGGTATGGGTCCTCCTTTGCTGACCTTCCTCTCTTTCCTCACCGTTCCTGGCTGCACAACTTCCAATTCCCTGAAGGAGCCATGCTGCTTCGTACCATTGTGACTGGTGGGCATACTACCTCCTCTCTTCTTTATCCTTTAACTCACTGGTCATTTCTAATGACGCCTTCCCTGAACCATCTCAAGGAGCAGTGTGAGGTCTCACTAACAAAAGCCTCAAGTGGAAGAGGTCTTTAAGCTCTGGAGGAGCAGTGGCCCGAGGACAAGCAATTGTCATAGGACAGGAGCTGGGATGTAGAATGACCCTCAGAGAATGTTGGTCAGGTGCCAACACTGTGAGCCCTTCAAAGGAGCCAGGACCTGTTTTGCTTGTATCAAAAAGACCTAAGGAATCCACAGAAGTTATTTGGCTCATTTCAAATTATGAGCTTGAAGCAAAATTCAAATGGGTGAATCCTTACCTTTCTTTCTTTTTTTTTTTTTAAGATTTTATTTATTTATTTGTTAGAAAGAGAGAGAGAGCACAGGCAGACAGAGGCAGAGGGAGAAGCAGGCTCCCTGCCAAGCAAGGAGCCCAATGTGGGACTCAATCCCAGGACGCTGGGATCATGACCTGAGCCAAAGGCAGCTGCTTAACCAACTGAGCCACCCAGGCGTCCCGATCCTTACCTTTCTTACTCCGCTGTCCCTCTCTCCCTTATCTGCTAGGCTCCCGTGTCCCTGTGCCCAAACTCCTCATGCCCCACCCCGCATCGATGGATATTTGATCCTCCCTCCCCCTCCCCTTGCAATGACCCCTTCTTGCAAAGCTTTTCCTTCTCTTCCCAACCCACTTTGTTAAGACTTCCAACCTTCTACCTCGGCTCAACTTCAGCAGCAATGATGAAGGTGCACCGGGAAAGAAGTCAGCTTCTTAGGTTAGCACATCAGTGCTCATGCTTTTCAGATGAAGGAACCGAGGCTTAGAGAAGTTGCAGAACTCCCTTCAGGTCAGAAAGTTAATGACCCAGAGCACCTGGGTGGCTCAGTGGGTTAAAGCCTCTGCCTTCGGCTCAGGTCATGATCCCAGGGTCCTGGGATTGAGCCCCGCATCGGGCTCTCTGCTCAGCGGGAAGCCTGCTTCTCTTCCTCTCTCTCTCTCTCTGCCTGCCTCTCTGACTACTTGTTAGTCAGGAGAGGGGAGCTCGGGGCAGCATTTTGTTTTGTGAAGCCTCCCACGTACCCTCCGGCCACATATGAGCTGAACTACACCAGCTTTGTGGGGGCCCTTCTGTCAGGCAAAGCCCCTCAGGAGGTGCCGAATGTCCTAGGATCTCAGAGTCATGTCCGGCCCCTACCTCCTTCTGGAGTATCAAAGACTCTGTCGGGGCTGGCCGGGCCCTCCCCTTTCCCGTTGACCACACGGACGTTCAGCGTGTAGTGGCTGAAGGGCTCCAGGCCGGGCAGCATGCCGTGAGTCTTGCTTCCCTGGAAAGTGAGGATCTTTTTCTCAAGATGGCGTCTGTTTCTCTTGGATGAACTCTGTGCCTTCCAGTAGTAAATCTGAAAGAGCACAGGCAAAGGTCAGGATGGATAAGGGAGCAAACGAGAGTCCTCCCACTCGCGAAATTCAAGGCTTATGGCTGTGTCCTAGGAAAGGTCCTTGGTGCATTTTAGAAGAAGATTCCTGGCAAAACTGAGAGATACTGATTATGAGGCGAGACAGTAGAAGCCCAAACCTACTGAAGGAAATGGAACTGAGAATATGTGAGGTTGCTGGGCTGTAGACTACTGGGTTGGAGGAGTATGAGGGAAATAAATGGAACAGGATGACACCCACACAGATCTCTCTAGAACATAAGGGAAGGGAATATGATGGAAGGATTGAAGCATCTTGCTTGTATCAAATATTCTAAAAACAAAATTACTGGCCAGTATTTACATACTTCTCCAGAGCTAATACAGTGTCATGTGCAATAGAGCATTTAATTCAATCCTAAAAGCCATGGTGAGGCTTTTATTATTATTATTATTATTATTATGCCTTTAGCATAGGTGAACCCCGGGACCACCGAGCAGCTTGCCCCAGCCACTGGGGAATCCAAAGCTACAGTGGATTCTCCCACTCCAAACTTAGAGCTTTCTCACTAAGCAAAACTGCATCACTTTGTTAAAAATATATATTTTTTTTTTTTGGTATTAAATGGCAGGCATAGGCACAGGTTTTGGAAAGATGAGTAAACGAAGGGTTGATTAACATTGGCTAAAAATCCAGAACTGCTGCTTAATAAGTTCTCTTAAATTCTTCTTAGAAGTTTAAAGAGAAGTCAACATATATACAGAATCCAGCACTGTGAGAGAAAAAGCCCAACGTGGACTACGATGCAGTGCCGAAAGTGATCTCTAGGGGTCAGTGTTAACGAATCAAGCTGTGACTTTCTTCCTGGGTGCAAAACCAGCTCCTGGGCCCAAATCTATTCGCATTAGTCTTTCTGGGCTTCCCAAGAACAAAGATAAATGATGGTCATAAGAAGAACCCTGTTGGGATTATATGAGTTTGATGTATAATCTGTATAATTTTTTTAAAGTGCCTATTATTTTCAGAACAATTTTGTGTGTTTAACACACATGGTCAGTACCACGTGTGTTAAAGCTACGAGCATTTGGTTGTATTTTCGTTTCTTAAACACTAGTTTTCCCCATTTTGTGCCTCTGTTATTGTTTAGTTGGAAGAATTTTAGATCATCTGTGGGAAAAATGGAGAAAACAGGTTCTTTTTTTGCCCCCACTTGGATGCAGTGAGGTTTTGCCTCTGGTCCGGCTGGGGTTCTTGAGACCTGCCTGGTCCGAGGTAATAAGCCAGATGAATTCTCAAGGCCTACAACCAAGAGAAGTGCATCTGGCATTTGCTGAGGGCCTGTTCCTACAGAAAGAATGCAAAAAAAGCTCCCTTCACTTGCCCGATAGCCTTGCAGGTGTCCTCGGATACTTTTCAGAGGTACGGGGTCCCAGTGGACCTCAGCTAAGGTACTGTTCACCACGTTGACCTGCACATTTCCGGGAGCCACCATTGGGACTAGGGAAAAACAAGAAAGGGAGCAGAAGTATCAACGTTATTTTGAATTTCATGCAAAAATGCCACTAACAATTTTGGCTTGAAGTATGACCCAGCTTTATTCTATGGATTACCAAGGATCGAGAGTAGATTTTTTTTGGTATCTGCTCATCTGACTTGGTGAGAATCATGTATCTTTTTCACAAGTATCGACACTTGGCATTCTGAACCTATTTTTTTTTTTACATAGCAGGCTGTCTGCTTGCAGGAATGTTGAGCAAAATAATGGCCACCTGTGTCCCTCCCAATCTAAGCTCCCTCTAGAAATGGCCTTGGCTTGCATCTTGGTAAGTCTGTTTCGCTGGTATCAACGAAAGTATCGATGAAACAGGATCAAACACTTACGGTCTTCTCCAGAGTGCCCCATGACCACGGCTGGCTCCGGAGCAAAGCCCACGTCATTGAGAGCCTGCACCTTTATCAGGTATGGAACGAAGGTTGGTGTGCCCGAGACAATATATTTGGATACGTTTGCCACCACCACAGACGTCCACTCATCGTCGCCATCTTTCTGGCGCCAGCTCACTTTGTACTGAAGGCCTGGCCCATTAGATTCGAAACCATTCAAGGGCTAGAAGAGAAGTCAAATAATCAGAGCTTATAAAACAGATAGACTGAACAAATTTTTCCTGGAACACCAAATTCAATTCCCAGACTTAAGGAAAGTAAGCACTGAAATGCTAAAATGCCAGCTATTAACAATGTCCTCCAGGGACCTTTTATCCTTTTTTTTTTTCCATTAGTGATGAGATTCAAAGCTTGTTTGGGATCAACATTTCAAAGGTTGTTAATTTCCACCTTGAAGTTGTAAATACCACATAAGTCTCTCAAACTGGGCTCCATAGTCAAGGGAGGGTGACATAAAGCATTTCAGTTACATAGTTTCCTTTATACATTTCTGATTGTCTATCTAGCTCAGAGCCAGAAACGTGTGAACTGCTTCTTTCTTTCTTTCTTTCTTTTTTTTTTTAAGATTTTATTTATTTGACAGAGATCACAAGCAGGCAGAGAGGCAGGCAGAGAGAGAGGAAGGGAAGCAGGCTCCCTGCTGAGCAGAGATTCCCATGCAGGGCTCGATCCCAGGACCCTGGGACCATGACCTGAGCCGAAGGCAGAGGCTTTAACCCGCTGAGCCACCCAGGCGCCACTGCTTCTTTCTTTATTAAATAAATAAATGAATAAATAAATAAATAAATAAGTTGGCTTGCCAGGGTGCCTGGCTGGCTCCTTTGGAGGAGCATGCTACTTTGCTACTTTTGATCTCAGGGTTGTGGGTTCGAGCCCCACAGTGGGTCTAGTAGAGATTACTTAAAAATAAAATCTTAAAAAAAGTTGGCTTGCCAGTCTATCCTGTTTTACACATCTGTATGTATCTAAACGTGTACAAGTATGTATGCATATAAATGTGCATGCATAGGTTTCTTAAAATAAGTATTAAAATTGCAAAAGTGAATATATGTTAATTTTCCAAATCCAGAAAATACGGATAAACCAGAAAAAGAGAGAGAGAGAAAGAAGCAGAAGCAGCAAAAGAAGTTGACTACTTGACTAGTTGGCTAGTTGGTACATGTCTTCTAGAAGGTTCTCTAAAATGATAATACCAGCTAGCATTTGTTAATATATGTGCTAGGCACTGTTCTAGGGGCCTTATATGCATTGATTCCTTTAACTGTGTGAGACTGGTTCTATGACTACTCCCATCACAGGGATACATAATGGTGATGTTAAGCAACTGACTTAAAAGTCACACAGTAAGTGGCAAAGGTGGGATTTGCGCCCATTCACTTGGTCTCCAAGCATCAAGCTTTTAACTGCTACATATTAACGTCTCTTAAAAAAGATATGTAATGTATATTTTTTCCCAGAATTGATGAAATGGGATTTTAATACAGACACTGTTTGTTTGTTTGAGAGGGACAGAGAGACAGAGAGAGAGAGAGCATGCAAGTGGGGGGTGGGTGGAGGACAGAGGGAGAGGGAGAATCTCAAGCAGCCCCCGATGCAGGGCTTGATATCACGTCCCTAAAACCATGACATGAGCCGAAATCAAGAGTCAGACACTTCACTGACTGAGCCACCCAGATGCCCCATACACACAGTGTTTAAAAATAGCCCCCTCCCCGCCCCTCTAAGATACACTGAGGAAAGCTGAAGGCTTTACGCTGAGCTCACCTTCCAGGTGATCACCAAATTATCAGGCTCGGATCCTAGTCCTTCCACAGCTGTGGGATTTGTGTCAGGTTCTGGAAGTTAAGCAGCCACATGTGTGTAAGTTTCGGTCTTTTCTCTAAACAGTGGAAAATGTCTCTATTTCATTTCCTGTCACAGAAGCCCCGCTTTACCTGCAGCTTTAGTCAAATACTGTTCTGATGCCTCACTGGGCAAGCTCCTCCCAAGGCTGTTCACGGCCATCACTCGGAAGGAGTAGTTCACGTAAGGCGACAGCTTCAGCTGGGCTGTGGTCTGCATTCCAGAAACCTCGGTTTGGTGGTGCCACAGCCCCGCCTCGTGCATTGCATCTTCATATTCGATGATGAATTCTGGCCACGACACACATACACACACAAACACACACACACACACCCAAGACAGTGAGGTCAGCCACCGAGGGCAGGTTCGAGGATAACGAACACAACGATCTAACGAGAGTGGCCAAACATGAAATATTTCACCTTCAAGAAAAATTCTGTAAGTGTATTTTGATTTAAGAGTTCTATCAGTATAGGGGCACCTGGGTGGCTCAGTGGGTTCAGCCTCTGCCTTCGGCTCAGGTCATGATCTCAGGGTCCTGGGATCGAGACCCACATCGGGCTCTCTGCTCAGTGGGGAGCCTGCTTCCCCCTCTCTCTCTGCCTGCCTCTCTGCCTGCTTGTGATCTCTCTCTCTCTGTCAAATAAATAAACAAAATCTTAAAAAAAAAGAGTTCTATCAGTCTCCTCAATATTTAAGCACACCCAGAAATATTTAGTATTTTTTCTCTGGAATGCTGAGTTGAGTTACTTAAAACTCTATTTTAAATTTTTTATTTTTTTTGAATTTTATTTTATTTTTTTCAGTGTTCCAAAATTCATTGTTAAAATTCTATTTAGATGTGGTCTCCAGATCCTTAGGAAAGTTTCAATATATGAAAAGATGATCAGGGTTTTTTGTTTGTTTGTTTGTTTTGTTTTTTTATAACAAGAGAAATTAAAGACCGTGAGATACTACTTTCCATTGAACAGACTGGCAACAATCGAAAGTTTAACATACCTTGTTGACTATTACACAGGGAAACAAGCATCCTCCTACTTTCTTTCTGGGAAGCACAAATCGACACAACTTCTATAAAGGACAATTTAGAACATCTCACAATAATCAACTCAGATAGCCTTTGACTGAGGAATGATACTCCTACCAACGTATTTCGAATAAATGTGCTCATGCATACACTCGGAGGCACAGGAGGAAGAATGCACATTACAGCACTGTTTGCAGCTGAAACAAGCTAATTGCCAACAATGTAAGTGTTCGTCACCGGGACACTGATCACATAAATTATGGTGCATCCACATAGTTGGATATCCTGTGGCTGTAAACCCTGAAGGGGGGGGGCACCTGTGTGGCTCAGTGGGTTAAAGCCTCCGCCTTCAGCTCAGGTCATGATCCCAGGGTTCTGGGATCCAGCCCTGTATCGGGCTTTCTGCTCAGTGGGGAGCCTGCTTCCTCCTCTCTCTCTCTGCCTGCCTCTCTGCCTACTTGTGATCTCTGCCTGTCAAATAAATTAAAAAAAAAAACCTGAAGGGGGCTCCTCCATATGCCTCTGAGATGGAAAGATTTCTGAGCTACATTGTTCAGTGTAACCAAGTAGGGTATAGAACAGTGTGGAACACTTGGATAAGAGGACAAAGATGGACTGTAATGTACACACCTACCTGCACAATTGAATATACACGTGGACAGCACGGGGGGCTTGGAGAAAGTGAGAAGGTGGGAGGAAGACTTACTTTTCAGTGCATGCCTTTTGCATCTACTAAAAATTTGTGGCATGTACATGTTTTACCCTGGTTAAAAAAACCAGGTATTTAGATATTTACTAATTGCCTATAACGTGCCCATGCGTGGTGATGTGAATTACGTGGTGATGTGAATTACAGACACAAAGATGAAGTAGAGTGCTCCGTGTTGCAGTGCTCTGAAGCTAAGTACGAGTCTGCCTTTCAGTCTCCGTTCACTGACTGGTGATCTCCACTTCTTTTTTTTTTTTTTGTCAGAGAGAGCGCAGGAGTGAGCACAGGCAGACAGAGAGGCAGGCAGAGGCAGAGGGAGAAGCAGGCTCCCTGCCGAGCAAGGAGCCCGATGTGGGACTCGATCCCAGGACGCTGGGATCATGACCTGAGCCGAAGGCAGCCGCTTAACCAACTGAGCCACCCAGGCGTCCCTCCACTTCTACCAGCAGCCACTGCCTCGCCCTTGACTGGCTCACTTGGACAGTTCATTGACTCAAGCACTCCCATCTGCTCCTCTCTGATGGCATGACACACTGGTTTTGGCCGGGAGTGATCCCGAGCTTCCTCCCCGGCTGGCACTGACAACTCAGCTCAGAACCCTGAAGCCTGTCTTGGAGCCCTTCTTTGATCCCTACTCTCCTGAGTTTTGTTGGCTGTACCTTTAGAACATGCAAAATCTGACCACAGTTGAGCACTTCCGTCCCTGTCAGCCCTATGCCAAGCCACCGTTCTCTGTCTCTCGTGTGAATGACTGCAAAGCCTCCCAACTCATGAGTTCCCAGAATTTCTCAGTGTCTCAGTAATTTTCTTCATGGTTCCCTTAGGCCAAAAGAGATATCTAACATTTCCATGTAAGTAGTTAGGTCCATACAACTTAATAAATACTCATGTCTTCACAACTTATGACCTCTTCAGCACTGCACGGCTTCTCAAACCTCATGAAGAGATTGGACGCCATGTTTCCCATGTCACACACTGATTTTCACATGGTCCTTGCTTTTTACCACAGCAAACGCTTTGCAGGAAAGGCATCATCTCCATACAGTACCACAATAGCATGTGGAAACGAAAAATTGCCTCAAGCTCGTATTTCAGGTGGCGTCTGACAGAGGTGACTGTTTTTTAAACACCAGCATTTAAAAGTCAAAAACTGAAAACATGTCCAAACTCACGCTTGTGAGTTTGCTAAGATACTTCACAGAGAACTGTGGTCCTACCCGGTCTCCCTGTTCCCCTCTTGTTCTTCTAGAGACCATTTTCATTTTTTTTTTTTTTTGAAGATTTACTTACTTATTTGGGACAGAAAGAGTGCGCATGGGTGGGAGGAGTAAAGGGAGGAGGAGTGAGAATCTCAAGCAGACTCTGCACTCAGTGCAGAGCCTGACTTGGGGCTCGATCTCACAATCTTGAGATCATGACCTGAGCCGAAACCAAGAGTCTGACACTCAACTGACTGTGCCAGCCAGGCGCCCTAGACCATTTTCAATAGAATAGCCAGAGTGATCCATTAATCGCTCCTCTACTTAAATCTCTCCAGTGACTTCCAACTCTTATAACAGCCTCCAAGTCCTACCCAATTCACACTCCAGCCCTTGGTACCTGCAGGAGCTCAGGAAGAGCATGGTCTCATGTGCACACTGAGCAGATCCTTCCGAAAGGTGCAGCAGAAGGAGCCTGCTGTAAGCACTCCTTGTGGAGGGTTCTCTTCTGAAAGGAGATCTGAGCAGTGTGTGTGTGTGTGCACATGTGTGTGTGTTCTACATATACATATGTATATACAATGTGTATTGCATTTTACATATGTACCTATATACAATGATATTATAGACAACAGCATAATATATTACTATTAATTTTATTTTATTTGTGGCATCAGCTAAAATATAAGCTCCATATGGGCAGAGAGTTTTGACTATTTTGTTTTAGAACAATGCCTGCTACATAATAGGCATTCCGTAAATATCTGTTCAATGAATGAATGGATGAATGAGTAGAAATGCTTTGCAGTCTAATGGTATCATTTTAGTATAGGTACAAAGAGTCTTGACACATCCTAACCAGCCAAATTTGGCTATTATATTGAATTGACTGGAAGACTCAGCACAAATGAATGAGGGTTCTGATCAAGGACTGAAAATGCAGTTGAGGAAAGAACACCTCTTAATAACACAAGATGGAGAGGAGGCTTTTGTTGAATTTCATTGGAAGTATTCCGCTTTGCCTGTGGGTGCAAAAACCCAACACACACACCACTTTGGAGTAATCTGAGGCACTCGTCAGAAAGGAATGTAGCTTTCCGGCAGCACAGGAATGAGCTCATCATATGTTACAGGCATGTGATACTCTCTTAAGTAGCCTTTCACTTTTCAAACACCTAAGCACCTCGGGTGTCTAATTTTATGGAGCTCTTCCAGCGTCCTTACGGTAGTGCCCATCCCCTGACTCTGCTCCCTAGGCTAGCATCCTGATGGCCAGGAGCGGAAACTGTGGAATATGCCTCTTTTAGCAGGGGCTGATGGGAGGAAAGAGGCCCACCGTAGAAGGTGACATACCTACTGTCCACACCCACATCTGTGACCAGTTGTGGGTCCGCAAAATCACTTTAGTCACCAAATCTCAGTTTCCTAACATACACGCTGGCAGAACGGTGCCAGTTCCTCCTGCATTAATGGGTAAAACGAACAGCTCACGATGAGTCATCCAACTATGGTGGAGATTTAAGGTGATTCTGACCAATCACATACAGAAAAATGCAAGCGTATTTGCTTAGTCAACATCTTTGGCAACTAAGTGGTGTCCTATCCCAGAGGCTGTAACCGGGAATAACTCAGGCTCCGAAAAGAAGAGAGTGATAGATCAACGTTTTTGTTCTATTAGTAATGAAACAGAGAATGCCAGAAAATCTCTCTGTAAGGAATTTCAATTGCATGTGATAAAGTGCTTTGGAAATTGTCCTGAAATTTATCAGTGACAAAGACAAGGCTATGACGTACTTGTGATCGGGCTGTTGTTGTCGTTGCCTGGCGTCCACGACAGCTGAACACTTTTGTCGAGTTGATCCGTCAGTTCTAAATCAAAGGGAGGATTTGGGACATCTGTAGACGGAACACACACACCACAGTTAACCATCCATCCTTATGATACTTACTAATGATACTCTTCACAGGGGTAGGGGGTTGGGGGGAGCATCTTAAAGACACAGCACACTTAATGGGCAATGAGCATGCATCTGAAATGAAATGGGAGCCACTGAGGTTGCTGGGGACACATGAGCACACCCAAGACAAACCACCAATGAGTTCTGCTTGTTCCTTTTTCAAATGAAACCAAATCCCTTGTGACCAAAACCAGTAAGGTGGGCATGCATGCTTCACCAGCACCCTCCATGTGTCTTCTCATAGACATGAAAGAGCGCAGACAGAAGAAATAATACCGAAGCTTTATTTCTAATAAATGAGAGACAGAGAATAGCAAATGCCAGAAGACCGATACAGGCAAATATAATATACTGCTCAAGAAAACTTCAGTGTTCTTTCTGAAATGCATGCAATTATAGATTTTGGAGCTCCAGGAGAACATTTACATTTTTAGGCGAATTCTAAGACTGAGTAGCCCTCAGCATGCACACCTCATGCAGATGCTCAGTACAGCAGTCGGATGGGCACATGGGGACATGGCGTGTTTATTCTCAGAGGATACTAGGGGACAGACACTTTGGGATGAAGGTGTCCCAGAAGCATGTCTGCCTCTTCTAATGGTATGTCTGAGATCCAGAGACTTAACATTTCTCTCTGGGCTTTTTCCTGACCTTGCTCTTGGGAGTGATTATGGCTCTTGGGGAACCAGAGCCCATATGAAAATATGGGCACTTTTTCTCTATCAGTAAAGAAACAGTAAATGTCTACCAAGGGACAGCTCTTCTATACCCTAATGATACCATGTAAAATCCAGCTGAGTTTTATGCCACAAAACAAATTTTAGTTTTTATATTTACAGACTGAATAAAGATGAGGATTCTTTAGTCAAAAAGAGTTCTGAAAATAATTTCTGATTTATTTTCCAGGCACACAACCTGGAAGTGCCCTCCTTTAGTGATTTATGTTTTTTTAATGCAATGAGTTGTTTTTCTCTAATACAAAGGCCACATGTTCTAAATATCCATTGTTTTCCTATGTAAATTTATGGAAAATGGAATCCCCAGATGTTTATGTTTCCACGACAACTTTTAATAGACTGAAATTAAAAACTACTCTGTGGAATGATCTTTGAGATCTTTTTTTTTATTATTATTATTATTCTGGAAACCGTGGAGGACAGCTTTTGACAAAGCACAATGCTACACAAGGAAATTATACCAAAGAGGGACTTTTATCAAATGAAATGACTTTATAATAACACATGAAATATTTAGCAACGAGAAGTACTACACTCAGTGAAACATTCCCGAGCTCTAATGAAGAAATGATTTATGGCAGTAAATGAGCAGCAGAACCGAACGCTGGACAGAGCCCTTATCCTTAAAGCAACGCAATCAATGATGTGGTAGAGAAAAGAGAGGATTTAATTTTTTTTTCTTTTTGCACATGTGAACTTGTTTGACAGAAAACAGAGAAAGAAGACTCATATTAGTTTACCGTAAGTAGGAGCTGGAGTTGGAGTAGGAGCTAGAAAGGACATTAATATAAAGGATTTTAATCAAAATTAGTCATGGAAAGATATAAGATAGCACAAGAAGACAAAGACTGACCATGATTAAGATTCTCAAACCAAGCTGTACGCTTAGCTGTGGGACACGGCATTGATAAACATGCAGTAACAATGTGGTGGGGGTGGGGGGAATCCTTCAATCTTAAATCAAAGTACACTATTTCTCCCGAATTCCTTATAAAATATATCGCTATTACGCACAGCCATCATTTTACTCCAGCGCTGCTACCGTAGTATATTCACGCTGAGATGACTGCCTCAAAGGCATCTCACAAAGAAGAAAAATGCAGGTATTTAACTCCTCTACAAAACTGTGGAACTGTAACAAGCAAATATTTACTCTGGACAGTTTTCTTTCTGACCTAACACAAGGCGGGCAGGGTGCTGGGTGCATGCACATTCTTACCAACAACGCTCAGCACGGCACTGGCAGAAACGTTGTCGAGAGTTGTGTTGGCCACACACGTGTAGGTCCCACCATCGTCGTCCCATACATCAGCCACCACCAAGTGGTCTTTGTCCACAGTGAACCTGTCAAGAGAACAGGTTCAGAGCAGCTGAAACGGACACCCGACCACACATGATGGATGCTTGCTTTCCTGGCATGAAAGAAACTCTGTGAATTCAAAACAGAGAGAGAGAGGACAAACATTTGCAGCTCGTTAGAGCAGAAATCCAAAAAATACGTCTCACTTCGATCATGATGAAAGCTGGAAGACAATTAGAATGGACTAGAAGCTTGGGTTAGAAGGGATGTCAAGTCATTTCAAGCATGCAGTCGGAAGGTTAGGAGCTTCCCTGAAGACCAGGGGGGCACCCAGAGCGGGGCTGGGGGAAGCTGTAGTCACCCTCACCAGCAGGCTTTCCTGTGGCTTCTGCTGCTAAGAAACATCTGAACAGCACTCATCCAGCTCCATTACTAACAAAGTGTTTATTTTAAAATAATTTATCACTGACTGTGGAAATTTTGTGTCATTTTGGCTGCATGTATAATCTCTCACGGAAGAAAGTGAATGCAAAGAATATTATCGACTTTATCACAAGCAACAGGATGATTTAGATCGGCAAGCACCATGGAGAGTTCTCTAGGGGTCACTAGCCAGCATGAGAAATTACTCAGTAGGTCAAAAATCCATGTAAATAGGATTCGTGCATGATTTTAATGAGGATGCGTAAATCACTCACTGTCTTTGCAGGGAATTTCCAAGTTAAAGCTTTAGCCACCTTCATTCCATGGTCATTTCTTCTTATTTCCTTTTCATCGTTACCAGCTATGATGCTACAAATAAAACTGGCTAGCCGGGGGGCACCTGGATGGCACAGTCAGTTAAGCATCTGCCTTCAGCTCAGGTCATGATCTCAGGGCCCTGGGATGGAGCCCCACTCCCCACATCCTGCCCCCTGTTGAGCGGGAGCCTGCCTCTCCTTCCCCCGCTGCTGTTCCCTCTCCCTCTGTTTGTGCTCTCTCAGTTCTCTCAAGTAAACAAATAAGATCTTAAAACAACAACAACAACAACAACAAAAATCTGGCCAGTGGGAAGCATAGAATTAGATGAAAGTCCTAGGTATAGAGGAGAAGGCCACATAGTTGTTTTTTTGCTTTGTTTTGTTTTGTTTTGTTTAGGAGTGGTTAAACTACACGCACTGCTTAGGCACACTTGCAAGCAAACCACAGGGGCCATTTCCACCAGCACAGGGCATTTCTTCCACTAGGGAGCGATGTTTGCAGCCTCCGTGACAGTTAAGCTTTCCTGCAGTCAGCTCCATACCTTCAAACTGAGGCTTCACCCACATAACAGATATGACTTTTCTTCCATTCCAAGTTCAAGGACCGCAACATGTTTACACTCTTTTAAATTTTTACCTGTCTCCCCTGCCCTCTTTCTACTGGCTTTAAGTGAAATCAAAAGAAAATTCCCTATTTGAATGAAAACCAGTGTCCTTTGAAATACCGACAAGGATTTAGGTGCACTCTGCTGATTAAAGCGATCGCATTTCTGCTTATTTGTAGAATGGTAATGAAAACATCTGTCGAGATTTCACTGTACAAGGTAGAAAACAATGGAAGTCATCCAAGGCCTGAAAGGTTTTTTCCCATCCTGAATTACACAGGAGCCCAGCACACAAAGACAGACAAACGTTCTCAGGGTCTGATTTCAATAACTCAATACCTTTTTAGGTCCCCACATTTTGGGAGAAAATGCACTTTTTGGGGGGGGCAGGGAGACCAGATTTCACAAATTTTAAGAACAGCACCGAAAAGTCACTCTACAATAAACCTTTAGTTCTGAGCAGCTCAAAGAGGCAGAGAGGAGAAAGGAAAGAAATGGTCTTCAAGGGGAGCCTGGGTGGCTCAGTCATTAAGCATCTGCCTTCGGCTCAGGTCCTGGGTCCTGGGATCGAGCCCAGCATCAGGCTTTCTGCTTAGCGGGAAGCCTGTTTCTCCCTCTCCCACTTCCCCTGCTATGTTCCCTCTCTCACTGTCTATCTCTTTCTGCGTCAAATAAATAAATAAAATCTTAAAAAAAAAAAAAAAGCAACGGTCTTCAAATACCTTCCGTCATTGGGCAGCTCACCGTTGTCCTTCAGCCACGTGATGGTGGGGATTAAGGTGTGATCGTGTTTCACCTTGCATTCAAAGGACACCGTGCCCCCTCTTTGCACAACTGCATATTCAGGCTGTTTAATGATCCTTGTTGCATCTGAAATTTAGCTATTGTTATCCATTGCCAAAGTTGAGGAATTTGCTCAAAGTCACATCATACCTGAAAAAACTTCGTCACCTCCCCCTTACCTTTGATTTCTAAGTGAACTTCATTCTTTGCCATTCCTAATTTATTCCTTGCAACACATGTATAAGTTCCCGTACTGTCCTTTTGGGCCACAGGAATTTCCAAAGTGCCATTTTCATGCAAAACATAAATATCTTCACGAAGGGCACTACCTTTAGCTCCCTTGAACCTTCATTACAGAAATTATCACAATGGGAATAGAAAAAAGTCGTATTTGAAGTCAGACATAGAATGCCACATTGGAGATCAACACATAGTCATCTGCGTCATAGGATCAAGTTCAGAGACGTTAGAATCTGCAAAAGACCTCCTGGATTGGATGCCTCTAAGTCAGTGGGGTCCATGGAAGGCAGGAGGTAAAACTGGGACATTTCATGAGAAATGGTGCTTGATGAAATAAGTCAGTCAGAGAAAGAGAATTATCATATGATCTCTCTGATATGAGGAATTTGAGAGGCAGGGTAGGGGGTCGTGGGGGATAGGGGGGGATGAAACAAGATGGGACCGGGGAGGGAGACAAACCATAAGAAACTCTTAATCTCAGGAAACAAACTGAGGGTTGCTGGGGGTGGGGGTGGTAGGTAGGGATAGGGTGACTGGGTGATGGACAATGGGGAGGGTATGTGCTATGGTGAGTGCTATGAAGTGTGTAAGACTGATGATTTACAGACCTGTACCCCTGAAGCAAATAACACATTATAAGTTAATTAAAAAATTCTTTAAAAAAATTAAAAAAAAAGAAGCGGTGCTTGAAGCATTAGGATGACTATATGAAATACTTCAATTATAATTTTCTGTATCAGATTCATATTTAATACACACATTATTACCCATTCTATCTCCACATGGGTGATAAAACAGGCGAAAAGACGACAGATCTTTTTGACATTTTTCTTCCTCCTAGGACATATTCATAAGTCCATCTGCAGGCCACAATTCTAAAGCCGACTCAATATGAAGATGTTTGGTTTGAATTCTAAAGAGATTTTTGATTCGTATGAATAGGAAAGTATTCAGGGGTGAAAACCAACCACGCATGTATGTAAAGTATGCGTCCGCTCAGCTTCCTGGTTACTGTCAGACAGAAGCGGGGTGGATAACGCCAGCAGGCAAAGTCAACCTAAGGTAATGGGAACCTCGTGACCTCACTGGGACACCAGCTGCTCAACCACAGCGCTTCTCCTCTCTGCCGCTGAAGTGGAGACCTGGGGAGACTGTCCTTAATCCCACACCTGGTTTGGTTCTCACATGAGCCCGGCTCCACGTCTGGTCCCTGATGGACGACCAGTAACTGAATGTTCTAATTTTCTTTCCCTCCTTCCTTCTGAGCTACTGCCCGTCCTCACCTTGCGCCTCCCAGCTCAGGCTAAACTAAGCAAGGACCTCGATCCCAAACACGGATGGTTTGATGCAAAGACTGAAAAGACACGAGTGAGCTTGGCCGGATCCCTTAAAATCTCAAAAAACATACTTTCCCATGCACACCACCCCCCAACCGTGCCTGACAAGGTGTGCGGCTGCATACATTATAGGTGGGGAAGTATTCAGCACCGAGCGAGGAGTTAATACATCTCTCAGGGTGAATTTAATCATAATAGTCTGATGGAATCTGCACTGTCAGAGAAATTGAAGGCTTTAGCAAATGTAAATCAAAGACAAACAGAGCTGTGGCTTACCACTCAACAGTCGGCAGAGGGGACCCAAAGAAAGCACAGTCTAGTAAAGCAGGCCTGTCTGTGATGACCTGATAGAGTGTATTTGCAGATGTAAGGATTCGTGGTGGCTCAGCTAAAAAAAGTTGAAAAACGTAAAGTAAATGTTAAAATAAAGCCAACATTTAGGCCCGCCATGTATTTTACGGCATTTGAAGGCCGTTCAAGTTCACATTCCGCATAACCCATAGGTCTCTGTCAGGTACGACACCACCAGCCAACAGCCTGGAGAAATTCAAGTTTTCTCCTTCTGTCTCATACCCCACATCTCATCTTGCTCAGGCATGCTGTTTTAATGATTTATTTATCTAGATGTCCTACTACCCTGTGAGTCCCTTGCAGGCAGGGAAGGGGACTTTTCTTGTTTTCTTCCCAGAAACTAGGTCAGGGTCTGGCACAAAAATAATAGCCAATTACACCTTTGTTAAGTGACGGGCCCATCCTCACCCCGGGGTTATGAAGAGGGTGGAGGGTAAGAGTGGTGACAAGCACACAGCTGGCAGAAAACTGCAGTGTGCGGACACCCGAAACACAGAACCAGAAATCAAAACTGCTTCCCCAAACCCTAGCAACACGGGAAGTGTGCTCAGCTAGGCATGGGAGTCACTGACCTCCATTTCGAGCATGAAGGAAACATGCCAAGGACTGGTTGGCTTCCCGACTATGATTTCATTCGAAAGGGAGTCTACTACACTTAAGGATTGGCATTTAATTCCCCGGCACCACGAAAACAAGTCTCACGTACAATTTTAATACATTTGATGTTTCGGTGGTTTTGTCCAGTATGAGAAATGGAATGTTGACATAAACCAACCATTTCACACAGAGGACCTGAATAAACATTTCTCCAAAGACCTACAGATGGCCAAGAGACACAAGGAAGGGTCTGCATCACTCATCATCAGGGAAATGCAAATCAAAACCACAATGAGATATCCCCTCATGCCTGTGAGAATGGGCAAAATCAAGAAGACAAGAAACAACAGGTATTGGTGAGGACGTAGAGGAAAAGGAACCCTTGTGCCCTGTTGGTGGGAATGTAAATTGGTGCAGCCATGGTGGAAAACAGCATGGAATTTCCTCAAAAAATTAAATATAGAAATATCATCTGATCCAATAATTCCACTATGGGGTATTTACCTAGGGAATCAAAAACACTAACTCAAAGAGACAGATACACCCCTGTGTTTACTGCAGCATTGTTTACAATAGCCAAGACACAGAAGTAATCTCAGTGTCCATTGATAGACAAGTGAATAAGGAAGGGGTGTGTGTGTATGTGTGTGTGTGTGATACTACACAGCCATAAAAAGGATGAGACTGCTCCATTTCAGATGACGTGGATGAACTAGACAGTATTATGATAAGTGAAATTAGTCAGACGGAGAAAGACAAAACCCATGTGATTCCACTCATATCCTGTAAGTGGAATCTAAAAAATAAATAAATAAATAAACAAACAAAAAGCCGGATCGGAACTCTAAATAATGATGGTTGCCAGAGAAGATGGGGTTCAGGAGTTGGGCAAATGGCTGAAGGGGAGGGGGAAAAGACAGACCTCCAGTTATAGAATGGCTAAGTCCCGGGAATAAAGCAGGGCATCAGGAACGCAGTCAGTGACACTGGAATCGTGTCGTATCAGGACAGCCAGCAGCTACACTTGTGGTGAAGACAAGCGTCACATATATACTTGTCAGATCACTAAGTTGTATACCTGAAACTAGCGTAACGTCGTGTGTCAACCACACTCAAAAAACCAAAACACCAAATGTTTCAGAAGATGCTTGAGTCTACCATAGTATTCTAATCATATTATTTTTTTAAAATATTTTATTTATTTATTTGAGAGAGAGACAGTGAGAGAGAGCATGAGAGAGGAGAAGATCAGAGGGAGAAGCAGACTCCTTGGGGAGCTGGGAGCCCAATGTGGGACTCGATCCCGGGACTCCAGGATCATGACCAGAGCTGAAGGCAGTAGCTTAACCAACTGAGCCACCCAGGCGCCCGTATTCTAAACATATTATTAAGAATTAATAATTCTTAATAATAAGCCTGCTTCTCCCTCTCCCACTCCCCCTTCTTATGTTCCCTCTTTGCTCTCTGTCAAAAAAATAAATAAAATCTTTAAAAAAAGAATTAATAAATAAATGTATATATGTGACAAGGATAAAGGCCGAACATTATGACTAAAGATTTATTTTTTTAAAAATCAGAATGATATTGTTGAATTTACCAGTTTTTCAGGATGGAATGGCTGAAACATTCAGTTACTAATAGCAGATTAATATTATTTTCCTTTTGAGGGCTTAACAATTAGCCTAACTCTATGTGGACCGAGCAGTCTATTTGATCATATCTACAGTGAACAACTGGCCACTATAAAAGTTGCGTTCCGAAAGAACAGGAAGGCCAGAGTACCATACCCTTTAGGGTAAAGTCTGTATCTTACCCATCTTCTTATACCCCATGCAGTTCCCAGGCCTTTGTGCATCGCACACAGTAGATGCTCGCTACGTTTTTGCTGAAAACAACAGCAGTCACTAACTGAACTTGCCTTTACTAAAGGGAGATGTCTTTAATAAATAATAATAAATAATAAATAAAATAAATTAAAAAATAAATAATGTCTTTAATAAAGGGAGAGCTTACCCAGCACGTTTACAAATGCGTTTGCCAGTAAATATCCATACTCATTAGAGGCATTGCACTGATACACCGCACTCGATCTTTCTTGAACATTTGAAAAGATAATGGTATCGCCGTCTATGTTTCTGCTGGGGTCATCGGGAGCAACTGTTTGGGTGCAAAAATACAAGGCATCTGTTTATTCTTCTTTGTGTGAGGTGTACACGCTGGTAAGTAGAACAGAAATACATGCTGACTGAGGTACATGTAGTAAGAAGGAGGAGACTGAGAACCCAGACAAAATTCCTAATTTTCCCTCCTCTGACTTTGGTTATCACTTCTCAGCACATTATGCTCGATACTCATTCAGTCCAAAGTGGACTGATTCTGTAAAACTGAGTATTATTTCAAGAGATCCAGGGGAGGGGTGCCTGGGTGGCTCAGTGGGTTAAGGCCTCTGCCTTTGGCTCAGGTCATGGTCTCAGGGTCCTGGGATCGAGCCCCGGGTTGGGCTCTCTGCTTGGGGTGGGGGGAGCCTGCTTCCTCCTCTCTCTCTGCCTGCCTCTCTGCCTGCTTGTGATCTCTGTCTGTCAGATAAATAAATAAATAAATCTTTAAAAAAATAATAAATAAAAAATAAATAAATAAAAGTTTAACCTCGTTTAAAAAAAAAAAAGAGATCCAGGGGAAAAAGCACAGGGTAGGTGAAAACAGAAGGACACATTCAGGAAAGCGTTGCCTGTTCGCAATGAAACCGTGGTTCTTCTCAAGGAGGCAAGTTAATTATTGAGAGGAGACAGCAAACGCTAGTCCAAAATAGAGAAACCCCTTAGCTCAACCGAACCTGTGTCCTTAATGAACCTCTCCTTGAAATAAACAGATAAACAAATAAGTTCGTAAAGACGTCTAGGGGGCCAATCACCAAGTGCGAAAATATTTATTTTTCTGTATCAGAAATTCCTGAGGCTGAGGCAGAAACAAATCAAGTGAAATTATGTGTTTTTCACCTAAATCTTGCAAGTACATTAAAAAAGAAAAAAAAGTCAGGACCAGGACTGATCCTTACCGAAGTGGAAAGGAACAGGATGAGCAACGTGGTATGTGAGAATTTAGTCCAGGTCACGCCCAGCGGTGTGGAAGTGCTGTGTTCCTGGAAATGAATTCCCGTCTCTGAGTGCTAAACCGCAGGCTGTGACCTCACCTTGCTTTAAAAGCACGCCCAGAGGGGCGAGAGGTGTCTGCCTCAGCACGAGGCTCAAAATCAACACGCCATAATCGCACCCTTTCCCTCGAATCTCCACTTGCAACCTGACCCACTTAAGAAGGCTTTGCTTCCATTCCGCGCACGGCACTTGTCTCTTTGATGCCAGCAAAGGGAGGTACATCTAAGACATAGTTATCACTGCATTTAGATGCCTTTATCCCTTGCAAATCTCAAATATTTGGTTCCTCTGTGGCTAACTAACTCCCTTGAAGACCTACCGGTAAACCAAACTATAGTCATTCAGCCTTGTCTTAGTAGTCCCGTTTTCTCTGGCTGCTGGAACCAGGTACACAGTTAGTGTTAAAACCACATAAATTTACTGTCCGACTGTTCTGTATGTGGCTGTTCCACGCTCCAATAGAATGAATAGTTAATTTCTAACGTCGCCTTAGACACTCCAGTTAGTTTGTCTAGTGCTAGGGGAATGCCGGGATCCTTTGGCTCGGCTTCTTAGCTCATCTCTGCTTTTTGGGACTCTAAACGTTTCAGAATGCCTTAAGAAACATGTTCTTCCAACCCGCAAACAAATACAAGTTCTGATTCCTTTGACAGGGTAAAGATTCCATCAGTGCCTGACGGCAGAGGACAGAGATGTCTCACTGGCCTGGGAAGCGAACCACAGCTGCGGCAGACGGCCAGGTACCCCAAGAATGTGGTATACCGGGGGCCACCCACATTCCTTTCCCAGACCCCAAGTTTAGTATCCCTGGGCCTGTCTGACTCACCCACTCTCAGTGATGACCATCCAAGCAAGGCTGATGGAAAAGAGCAGGGTTTCTAGAATCTCTTTCACTGTCAGTTACTCTCAGCAGTTTGGGACCCAGCACTTGGGCATTCATTGCTGGGTTCACTTCGAAGAACTCTCGGTGCCCAGAATTCTGACTGCACCTCTGCAGACGTGCTAGACAGTGGAGGGAGGGAGGGCAATGCCCGGGCAGAGCGCTAACCTGAGTGTCTCTGGGTGTGAGGACAGCTCCTCACATTCCTTGAGTACATGGAGCTCTTAGAAGTTACAACCCACGTGTGCTGTAATGGGTAGAGAGCTCCGGGTTTGTATGATGAGAAAGTTCTGGGGATCTACTCAACTGTAGTATGAATATACTTATACTGCTCAACTGTACACTCAAAAATGAGTAAGATGGTACATTTTGTGTTACATGTTTTTTATTTTTAACTACAATAAAAATACATTACCATGAACTTGCAAGACCAGCTCTACGAATGAGGCCAGTAGGATAATCTTCCCTCAGTGGGAGTTGTGAATCACAACATACGCCATCCTAAGTAGCTTTTATGTAGCCCACCCGTGCATTTTTCCTTGCCATCAACTCTTTTTAATGTTATTTGTTACCTAAAGGGCATCAGACTGTGACTGTCTTATTGCTGCTTAATGGAGCAGTCTTCAAATATTTACTTTTGGCAAGGTGTTTAGGAAAAATATAAACCCTTTAGGTAAGAATAGTGAATAAGCTAATATTTCTCCGTGGAGGCTGGGGCTACATTTTCCTTAAGCACTTTCACTAAAGAAACACAAGCAAACCCAGATCCCCACAGTGACATATGGAAGCTCAGCTGAGAGTGGACAAAGACGAAAATTACTAGCCTAGAGCTACTGGAAGTCCTTGGATTCTGTGTGCTGGCTGCTGGGTAGGAGTGACTGGCCAGCAACCCAACCCCAGGTATCCAAAAGAACACTGATTACTCCTGGGAATAGCAACTCCGTTTGCTGTAAATGAACAACAGAGAAGGAAATCTGGGTGTGTGTGGAATCATCACATCCAATTTAAAGCTCCAAAGGTAAGGTTCAGAACTGGGGTGAGAGCCTTCCAGCAAGACATTCTTCTATTCTAACTGTCCTGACACACCTGGCCAGACCTGGAAATGCTTCCAACATTCAGATAATGAGAGTAATAATGAGTGCCACTTAGTTTGTATAGAGCACGGTCCATTTAAAAAACATTTTTATATTTATTCCATCATTTTATTTCAAAAGAACTTTGTGCATTGGATTTGGGGGGGGGTGCAATGGAGTAACTAGAAAGTGTGCCATGCTGAGAAGAGAAGCCAGAGACTGGAGCACATAGTGGTACAACATGAGAAGAACGCTCAAATTTTCCGAGGCAGTCCATTTTATAAATATCTCCTTGAAATCTGGACTTTTGGCCGTGGTATAGAACACATCTCTGGGTGCAGAGATGAATCTCCTTTGTCTACTTATTCCATCCCTCATAAGGGGATGCCCATGGAGCCCTCTACTTTGGAGAAAAGGCAGAAAGGAGATGCCTTGGTGGAATCTTGGGAATATTCTGGACTGTGCCTCCATCCTCCCTGCTGCAGAGACATGGCTGTTCCCTGACCCTTGCCCTCAGCAGCTGCCCCCATCAAGGTTTCTGCAGCTTCTTAGGGAAAGGTGTGGTGTCCATACAGCTGGTGCTCCCAGCTAACTTCTGGGGTCTACATGAGGCCCCCCGGAAGGTTAGGAATACTCGCCATGCCAATTCCATCCACCGCGTCCTGCAGCGACTGTGCTGCCCTAGCCTGCCTCTCCGCCTCCCCCAACCCCAGCGCTCCATCGCTGCTGGAGGCATCTGTGGGGCTCACAGCTCAACAAGCCACAGAGGAGAAACAAGCCCACCCCCGTGTCTAGAGTGGTCCCCAAACCTCAAAGACAATTTGGTTTTGGGGTCTCCAGATTCACAGGCTAATTATCAAAAAGGATGGAAAGGGGAGAGGTGCAAAGTTCTTTAAACTCCTACCGATTTTTTGACCATTTTCTTCCATATTTACTCCTTAGGCTGGAGCGGGGCAGGTCAATATGAGGTGGAGGCAGAGAGGGTTCACTTTGAACTTAGCTAATCAAGGCTCAGCAGAGTCTGTAGATAGATCAGCTGCTGGGGTTGGGGGTGGGGCACAGGACCCGCCCCTAGGGTCTGCAGCCCTAGCGTCTGTAGGACCACTGTGTGGAGAGCTCTGAGGGTCCCCACCAGCTGACAAAGCCCATCATCTGTTAGCAATGAGATTCCCCCCACACGAACCCATGAACTCCTGAGCCAGGCCACTAGATGCAGAGGAAGCCATCACTCGCAGACGCTTCACATCACCTTGGTATATGAACAAATTTGGAACCTGATTTGGGGAGATTTTGTTCTAACTTTCTTCTCGGGACCTAATCAGATGATTTGGGGTTACAGTGGAAGGGCCTAACTTGTATCCCAGGACCGCTGTCCTGCACCACCCCTCTCCCAGGCAGGCCTTTCCCAGTTGGTTCCACCCCCAGATATTTCATTTAAAGGGGGGTGTCTATGAGTGCACTTCAGAGCCCTTCACACAGCTGGAGCAACAAGGCTCCCTGGGAGGCACCACCAGTGCCTGGTTTGGGTGGATCACAAGCCAAGCGGATCAAGACCGAAGATCAGCTTCATTATCTCATCTTCAAGTCTCCTTGTGTCGTTGACCCAACTTGGTTTCAATTTCCCCTACTTCCAACTGGATTGCATTATGGTCATGGAGCCACAGGGGTTTATCTTTTTTCAACCTTCCCTGGCTCCTGGGTTTTCCCCACTGGGGGGTGAGATGGGCGGCCCTCTCACTTGTCAGTCTCGTGGAGGTGAGATCTCAGGTGCACAGCTAACCCTCCCTAAAGGGCCCAGACCCTTTCCTGCCATTCTGAATTTGTTCCTGGGAAAATCAGACAGTGCACCATAAAACTTCTTCTTTAGGTCTGGGCTGTATTTCTCTTTTCTCTGTTTCCACTCATGGCAACAGCTTCCCAATGCACAACCAGTGGGTACTCTCTGCACTTCTTCCTGATCTCAGTCATGGTTAAAATTGGGAGCAGAATTACCCAAGCCCCAATTGCTGGCCTCTTCACAATCTGTATTCTCCCAGGAATGTAATTTCCTTTTACAGTAGACACAGGCCGCCTGTTTTAGAGTATCTGATAACTATTGTACAGTGTGACACAAACAAACTCCTAATAAAATTCATGGAATGGGGAGCTCTTCCTTGGACTAGACCTGCTATTGTAAGACCTGAATGGTGAGACATAGGGACCGAGCCACTGAAATCTGCCAGCGGTTCTCAGATCCATCTTAGGGTGAAAGAAAAGCCAGTTTAATGGAGCTCTCAGTAATGTAGACGTAGAATCCATTTTTTATTCTGGCTTGGAGCCAAGGAGGAGCCTGAAGGCTGTCTTTATTGTGAGTCAAGAATACCTTTGCTAATTATTATGTTATTGGCTGAAGGGTGAGCTTGAGCCTAGGTTTTAAACTAAAGCCAATTTTTTCTCTCTGGGTCTAAGAGAAGGTGTGAACTCCCAGAAGGAGAAAATGGGCAGAGTCTCCTGCAAGCAGCATCAGGTGGTGGGTGAGGTGGGAAAAAGGAGAGCTGGTGGGTTCTCTCTCTTAGGAATCTGGAAGGAGGTAGGGGCAATATCTGGTGTTAAGTTTGTTTTGTTTTGCCATAATCCTCAAGGCTTCCACCGTCCTCAAGCCTTTAACCGGGTTTAGTAAAGCTGGGCTTTGCTGTGATTTAGAAGATTAATGGATGGGCCTTTGACCACACTTCGGGGGACTGTTCTGGGCAGTGTGGCAGCAGGCTGGAGAAGCTGGCTGGGAGAGAGAGAGCCACAAGTGGTCCAAGGAAGGCGGCCAAAGAGGTGGCCCACAGCAACCAGGCCTGGGTCAGTATTACTCAAGGTGAGCTCGGCATACCTGGGGAGGGAAAACTAATCAAAGACCAAGGGTCCTGCAGTACAATCACAGTCAGAGGCTATGTTCTTCCATGGGCATTAAATGGAATGGTGAGGGTGCCAGGGTGGTTCAGTTGGTTACGCATCTGCCTTCAGCTCAGGTCATGATCCCAGGGTCCTCCGATCGAGCCCTGCATCAGGCTCTCTGATAAGTGAGGAATCTGCTTCTCCCTCTCCCCCTGCCTGCCACTCTGCCTACTTGTGCTCTCTCTCTCTCTGTTAAATAAATAAATAAAATATTTTTTAAAAAATGGGATGGTGACCTCTGAAGACCAGAGAACTTGGGGACAACTGGGCAGTGCTTAGGAGTGAAAACTCTTTAAATGACCATAGCTGTGTCTCTTATTCCTGTTACAGTCACTGGCTCTATCCCTAGCCTCCCCAGCATGTCTCCTCCGACTCCTGTGACATTTCCACAAAGCACTCGACATTTGGAACAGAGAAGATGTGAACTCTCCAGGAATGTTTCTTTCTGACCCTGTCATTTTTCCTAGGATCCATGTAAAAAGACCAGAAATATTGCCAAGTCCTAATCAACATATACCATCACGTTTAAGGGCACAAACTATTCCGTCATAAGGAATATCGAGAGGTAATAAAATAAACACCCAAGGGTAATTTGGCGCCTCTTTTTAGCTCACACATGGCTTCCTTCCTCACCACCAGTGATTTTATTCCATTTTTTCCCTGTTGAGACGTAGCTATGCTCGGAAAATTGCAACCACAGAGCCAGTCAAGGCAACTTACTTTCTATTGGGACTCCATTCGATAACCAGCTAATTCTGGGCTTGGGGTTGCCATTAGCTCTGCAGATCAGCCTCCCGTCCTCTCCTGGGGACAGCACAAGGTTTTGAGGTGCCATGATCCAGTATGGAGCCGCTTTATGAATGAAAGGAAGAAAAAAACCCCACAAACATTTGAATCATACAAGCGTTCTAGCAAATTTAGTGTACTGAACTGTTTTAATAGCAAAATTTAGCAAAACATATGTTAGCCTCATTTTTTAAGGAATGAATAGTATTGTACGTGATGGCTCAAAGAACACTTCAGACTTTCAAAAGACTGTTTCTAGAGCCTTTTGATACAAAGACCATCTCGTTTTACATTAAATTAATCAGGCATTAAAAAGGTAACAGATTTCGCTAAGGTTGTAGAGCGAGTTATAGTACATATAGGCTAAGGAACATGAATTTAAATTCTGAGCCCTGTATAATACACATTATTATAAAACTGGGAAGGAAGTTAAGAAACTTTGCATTTTTGAGAAGTTGTGAAGTTAGTATGGAGAATTCCCATGAGCCCCTCAGCCAGCTCTCTCCAATGTTCCCTTACATAATCATGGTACAGTTATCAACACAAGAAATTAACACTGGTACAATTCCATTAGCTAAACTACATCTTCTTCTTTCTGTCCCAGGGGAATCTCCTGGCTACCACATTGTCTTTACTTGTCTTATCTCCTTACTAGTTTCCACCAATCTGACAGTTTCTTGGTCTTTCCTCATCTTTCATGACCTTGACACTTTTAAAGAGTACTAATCTGTTATTTCATAGAATGTCTTTCAACTTGGGTTTGTCTGGTGTTCTCTCATTATTACACTGACGTTTTGGGTGATGGATCCCTCTTACTGCATCATTTTGGGGGATACACGATACCAACATGACTTACTACTGCTTATGTTAACCTTGAACACATGGGTAACATGATATCTGCCAGGTTTCTCTGTAAAGTTGCTATTTACCTGCTTTCCATAATCTATTCCCTAGAAGTGAGTCACTAAGTCCAGCCCAGACTCAAGGGTAGGGAAATTCAGCTCCCTTTCCTTCCCAGAGGAAAGGTAAAGAATTTGTGAAAATATGTTAAACCTGCTTCCGTAATTAATTTTGGGGGCTGTGTATGCGTGTATGAGAAGAAGTACTTTGAGGCTAAGTGGATCCTGTTTCTCCTTAAACCTTCATCTATCTTTCATCACTGGCTCTTGCCTGCAGGAGTTTTAACTGTGGGATGTTCATGGTGATTTCTGGTTTCCCTCCTTCTTCTTATAATTATTAATTGGAATTCTATGAGGAAGGTCTGAGGGAGAGAATTTTTGACCTGATTTAGATGCACTCTAAAGAGGAGTGAGAAAAGATCCAAGGTGTCAGGACTGTTGATACAAATTTACATTTGTTATTAATCGAAGTTTAAATCAAAGGCATATTTAATCGAAGAGTTACGACTTCTCATGAGGGCAAAAGCCATGCATTTGAAACAATTGTATACCTTTAACTGTGACAGAAATGGTATGATAGATAGCTCCCTGTGGGTTTTTGGCTATACACTGGTAATTTCCAGAGTCTGCTTCTGAAACCTGAATGATCTGCAGAGTTTTCTTGAAGTTCTTATAAAATGTCCGGTTGACGGGCAGTGTTCCATCTTCTTTCACCCAGTAAATAATTGGGGTAGGCCTGATAAGATAAATAAATTATATTATTAAAAAAAGAAGTTCGCCTCTCTGCTTTTGAGGGTGAATCTTCATGCAAGTTGGTAACAACTTCTTTGTCTAAAGATCCTGAGGAAGAGAAAGACATTGTAACTAGCATCACACTTTTATAAATAATGCTCAGACCCCTGTGTTGAAGTCTGTGAGCCAGCACCATCACAAAAGCAGCACCGTATTAATGCATGGCACACCATGACCTTGGACTTCCCTGACGCAATGAGCAGGCTAGCCTAGGTGACTTTGCTGAAGGGACCTCATTATTGTCTTCAAAGTTCTGATCAGTGAGGCACTCCTAGAAAATTTTACATAAATGAATATGTCAATCAAAAGGCTTACTATGGGGGCGCCTGGGTGGCTCAGTGGGTTAAAGCCTCTGCCTTCGGCTCGGGTCATGATCTCAGGGTCCTGGGATCGAGCCCCGCATAGGGCTCTCTGCTCAGCAGGGAGCCTGCTTCCTCCCTCTCTCTCTGCCTGCCTCTCTGCCTACTTGTAATCTCTCTGTCAAATAAATGGGTAAAATCTTTAAAAAAAAGAAAAAGAAAAAAAGGCTTACTATGAAATTAATGATACTGAGTTTTTTAAAACCAGTTAGAGTTAAAAATGCAGAGAAAGTGCTGATATACAAATTTGTGCCCATGAACTTTTGCACACATTTCCCTAACAAATGGAAGAATTTTGATCTAGTAACTTTAGAAGGTTTTCATGAGAGTAAAATAAAACTTCACTGGACACATAATATTAAGCACTGAACTATGGACCAAGCACTGAGTTGTATGTTGGGAAGACAAAGACAAAAAAAATGGCCTAAGAACCTCAGGAAGATCACTATATTTGTCCTTAGAAATTCAAGTGGGATTAATTGGTTGATTGTAGAATTGCTTCTGGTTTGTGTAGCTGAATAGAAATAATTAAACATATTTCTTTGATGAGATACCTTCTAAAATGAAACCTGCTGGGAATATAAAAAGAGGTAGAAAATGTAAAATCATTTTCAAAAATGGAAGATACGAAACCAATGTGGTACCTGATACCATATTCCAGTGTTTCTTTTTAGTCAGATAGTCTGCACCTCACATGATCTGAAGGTGAGTGGATCACGGGGATAGAGGCACGAGGTCAAACTAAGCCATGGATTGTTCTGGAAGCCTGCTTACTTCTCCACTGAGTAGTTATTAAGAATTAGAAATATTACGATTCTGTGAGTCCTACAGCTACTGGTTTTTAAATGATAGACTCCTCAATCTTAGTTTTACACCATCCCGTGGTTTTAAAAATTCTTTTGGAAGTTTAATGCAATTTCCAAATACCAACCATATTTTAGTTTTTACATAAGAGACCCTTCGTGGGAAGGGGAATCATAAAATTGTGAGAATGGGTATCTCTGCTCCCCAAAGGTTGGAGGTTAGTAGATTAAACCACTTTCTAACACCATGATGAATGAAAATTGCAAGGGTTTGGGGGTTTGCTTTTAATTCTAATGGGAAAGATATATGCTTAATATAGCTTTAAAGGGGAGTTTTGCGAGTTTCAGTCATTTGAACTGAGTAGCATGTGTTGTGATTTCCTGACGGAGCCAGCAGAGGCCTCCACATGTCTCCTGCAGTAAAGCCATTCCTTGAAGTCAATTCTGGGAAGGAACTCCAAACTGTTGCATTACCAGGTCAAGGACAGAGCAGATCAGAACATGGGATCATAATAATGTTTCTGAGATTCCATGCAATGTTTGCAGCAAATGTGCCCACATCAACGGTACTTGCTCGGTGCCAGGGCTAAGATGGGATGGTGTAGAAACTTGCTTCTGATGGGCACCTAACAGTTGTCCTTGTGTCTGAGCTCTGCACAGATGAGTCATCTGTAAAGCAGCTAGGCTTGTGACCTGCCAACAGGAAGGAGTGGTAGGGACAGTGTGTTCGTTCTGAGGCTAGACCTTAAGAAGCCTAAGAGGCTGTGCGTGTACTTCTGTTGTAGGAGAATAAGCCGGGGCTAGACGGCTAGAGGGACAGGAGTCACTCAAGGCCAAGGGCTGCCGAGAAGACCCCCAGAACCATGAATCCAGAGTGGAGCTGCCCAGCAGAGGCATAAGCAGGCTCACCCTAAAACATCCTGCTCTAGCCCATTACAGCAACTGCCCTGCGACCTGTGGGCAAATGATTAACAATAAATAGCTATTGTTTTTAACCTGCTAAGTTTTGAGGTTGTTTGTTACATAACGGTAGTGAAATAAGACACCCTAATTGTAACCATAGCAAACACAAGGTGATTCCTGATATTTATTTCAAGAGGAACGCTAATATATTAAGAGAATATTTCAATAATATGAGATCCACATGGCTTATTTTTGAAAACAATTATCAAATTAATTTTCAGATTAATTAATAACTTTCAGATTAATGCTTGCTAGAATTAATATAAGACAATGACTGTTGCTGTGACATCAATGCCTTTCTACTTTCCCACTAGGTTTTTGTAAGAAATGCTACAGAACCTGCAAAGACAAACAAACAAAACAAACAAACAAACAAAGAGAAATGTACACCAAGACAGAAAGCGCAGGGGTGCCTGGATGGCTCAGTTGTTTAAGGGTCTGCCTTCAGGCCCGGGGTCCTGGGATTGGGATCAAGCCCCAAGTTGGCCTCCCTGCTCAGCAAGGAGTCTGCTTCTCTTTCTCCCCTCCCCCGCGTCTCCCTCTCCCCTTCCTCCTCTGCCCCTTCCCTCCCTGTCCTCCTCTCCCCTGCCCACAGGCTCATGCTCTGTTATGCTGCTTTCTGCCTCTCAAAATAATTAATTAATTAATTAATTAATAATTAAATAAAATCTTTTTAAAAAAAGACAGAAAGTGGGAACTCACAGTCCCTCTGCAATGCATTCCAGCGAAAGGACATTCCCTCTTAATTCTTCCTTATGACTGGCATTGCCTTCTGGAGTTAAAAAGGTTGGTGGCCTCTCTCTATTTGATTTTGCTGCAAACAATAAAATCATATGGATTAAAAGTTATGCATATGTATTTCTCAAAACATGGTCCACTGCCTAAAAATCTATCCCTATTCAAAACCACTAAACACTGTGAAATCTGTTAAACTGCACATCCACACTCTCTGCCTTATAAACATTGCTCACTCAGCTGGGAACAGAAACGATGTTGGTTACATAACCATTAACACGAAGGACTATTTCACTCTTGTACATTCCCTTAATACGGGTTAGGTTTTTATGAATTTTTGTTGCGTTGGCAAATTTTCAAAATGTAGGCATAGAGAAGAAAATCATATTATCAAACTATCCATCCCTTACAATTAGTGCTCGGGTAAATGAGAAAATTAATTATATTGTGGAAGATGTTAGATTTTTCTGGAAGCTGTAACTATGGAAGGGGGTAGTTTGGTTTACACTAGGGACAACATTATAGTCCATTTCATTGATTAATCATGGACATAAATCTGTGGTGGATGTCTAAATATCAAGACCCCCAAACTGCAAGGTTTATGGAAAACAGAACAAACAAGACTAGCAAGTTACTGACAGAGGGCTGGCAAATTGTGTGCCATACATTATGAATAATGAATGTTAAAGAAATTGAACTTGGTTTCCTCAATGAAAAAATAAAGAGCCCTCAAGTCAGAGATCTCAGGGAGGCCCACACAGGCCATCTTCAGTTTCATGGAAACCTCATTTAAATGTGGCCTTATCCTGTAATGGCCTCTCAGGAAAATGTGAAGTAGGAATACACCATCTTAAGGTTCTATCGCCCTTTACAGTTTTCCACACTTAAATGCATTATTTCTTTGATGCTCACCAAAAGTGAGTGAGAAGGTAATATATGAATTATTCTTATTCCTCAGAAGAAAAAAACTGGATACCAGGGAAGGTTTTACTTGAGAGAAATGAGAATTTTCTTAAGACTTTAGAAATTGTGGAGGAAACCTTACCTCTCTGAAATCACTTTGGGAATGGTTTTGAGACCCATCATTTTCAGGATATATTAAAATAAAATAACAAGACAGAAGTTGTGGTTTGCCACTCTGATCATTGATGGTACCTTCGTGTTTTTTACTTTATATTTCAAGGGTAAAAAATTAATACCACAGAAATTCTGCCTTAGAGATCATTAAGAGGACCCCCATACCAAAAACCACAATTTTCACTAATAGACTCTATACCTGACAGTCACATTTCCCTTAAGGAAATCGAATTCTTCTCTTTTTAAAAAATGAAGTAAAATGCTCTATTTTTTAAAAAAAAGTTATTTCCACTGAAGAGAGTGACTTGGTTTTAAACAAAACTATGAGAAATGCTATTGCTAATTATATGACACTATAATGTCATGTGAGAACAGATGGGAAATGTGATGACTTACTATCAAAATCCACTTGATGTTAGTTGCTAACGGTTACTAAGACTGATGAGTTAGTATTCTAGTGGGTTAATGCCCACTTTTTTGGTTAATGAGAAAAGTTGGTGAACAAGACAAAAAAATGAAAAATATAATTCTAAACATACATGAAAGATTGTTTCCCCCCAAATCATGGGAAATGGTGCTTCACATGAAAACAGTGATAATAATTTTTATTATTATACATACAACGTGCAGAATGTTTTAGTGACATGACGTAAGCTTATAGCTATGTTTTGTAGAAAACACACATTTGTTCTAGCGGTATTAAACACGGAACTAGGACTCTCATGAAGAAATCAGGTTTAATAGCTATGGAGGTGGAGTTAGTAAACTGATTCTACAATGAAGGAGAGGAGTACCAGTTGCAGTCACCAGAACTCACCACTATAAAACTCAGAGTCATTCAAATTAGCAGCTATGGTGTCATTCAGTTCATCCACTGAAATAAACAGAATATGATGAAGAATGCAAAAAAGCAGGGGAGAAGGAACTACAAAAGTCTCGGGCAACAAAAGTAAACGTATACAGCCATGCTGACCAGGTGCCATCCCTACCAAGGAAACACAGGTTTTTGCACTGTACATGACTCACTGATTATGTCCCTCAGCCACTCCAGCCAGTAATACAGGGACGCGGAACTGAAGCTGCAGGACTGTTAAGTCAAGGCACGCTGGGGCAGAACACACATGCCGATGCTCCGAAAGTTACCAAGGAGACTCCGAAAGTTACCGTGAAAACAGCAGTGCTGATATCAGCAAAGAATGTACAATACAGTGTCTGGGTTACGTGTGCTTTTATCTGCCAACACGTCAGTAACTAATCACGGGTACTTTCCTGATCAATGAACCTGTGTAGTTCAACGTCAGTGGTGTTTACTAGTTAATATATTTTAGGCACACTTGGAAACATCATTGAAAGAGAGAGTCATGAGGCAGAGCTCTTACCTGAAATCACCTTCACAGAAATAGGTTGCTTCTGCTGTATGGTTTGAGTGTGATTAAATCTGGCGTAACAGATATAGTCCTCGCGGGTGTCCTCTGGGAGAACATTGGAGAAGTAAAGGTCTCCGTTCAGACCCTGAGAAACCCTCTCACTTTGTGGAAGTCTCTGAAAGGCTGGAGAAAGGCAGAGAGATATCCAGATGATTCCATCACAAAGCTCTCCCAATAACTACTCATAGTTTGGTGAACTTTCCTGAAAAAATTTTTTCCCCTATAAAGCTCTTCAAGTAAAAGCAAGTAATTGCAGAAACAATAGCAGAACACAGGAAAACTCCAACTGTGCCTGCCAGAGCCCAATTTCCCTGGAGTGGGGACAAAGGGGAGACTAGAATTGTACAGTCAAGTGTTGTATTAAGCAAGTGTAAACCAAAAAAAAAAAAAAAAAAAAGGCTTTACAAATGAGTTTGCAGGACTTTTCCTAATATTTTTTTTAATTTTTTTTATTAACATATAATGTACTATTAGCCCCAGGGGTACAGGTCTGTGAATCGCCAGGTTTACACACTTCATAGCACCCACCATAGCACTCCCTCCCTGCCTGAGCCCGTGACCTCACTGAGGAATCCACGAGCACACAAGGCAGGGGGAGGGGGCGTGACATTAACAACAGCCTGTGATGATGTTGGAATGTTGCAGATGAGCCCCTCAGGGGTCCCCCAGCTGAGCCTCCAGCCCTCCACCCCCCCTTCTAACGGACGAGGTATTTTTACTTGTCCCGTTTGTGCTTTATTGCCTGTCTCCCTGCACTGGGAATTTAGGTTCCAGGACGACAGAGACGGTCTGCTGTAGCCTTGAACCCTCCCGGGGCCCTTGCCAGGGGCTCCGTGATTAAATGAAATGAAAGTCAGCACTCTGACTTTTCAGGTTCATGCCTCACAGCTTACTTCCCCTCGGGTCCAGTTAAGGCACTGTTGAGCCTCTTGTGCTGAAGGAAGACTTTCTAAGTGGATGGAGGACTTGGGTAGGTGGGGCCGCTGATATGTGCAGGAATTTGCACTTGGAGGGCTAATATGCATTGTTTGAAGCTTCTGACTCAGTTCCTGGAGCCCTAACTGAGCATTCGGTGCCTCTGAAGCGGGAGAACCAGGAAACCTGCACATTCCAGCAGCCTTGGGGCTAGGTATTCTGTCCTCTGGAGTACTATCCAGTCTGAGCCAAGCAGTGCGCTCCTCCTGCAAAAGGCACTCCATCTAACACCACATGAAATGCAAAAGTGTGGTCAAAAGGCTGCAGCTTCTTGGGGCAGGGAAATGTGGAGGCAGAGCCTAAAAGAATGCAGGCTAGCCACGTGAGCCAAGTTCTTGGCCAATATGGGGGTTTGGTTGGTGGTTGTAAATTCATGATTATAAGCCAGGAATGCCTAGGGAAAGTGTTATTTTAAGAATAACTCAGGAGGGACGCCTGGGTGGCTCAGTCAGTTAAGCGTCCTGCTTTTGATTTCAGCTCAGCTCTTGATCTCAGGGTCGTGAGTTTGAGCCCCACTTTGGGCTCCGTGCTGGGTTTGGAACCTGCTTGGGATTCTCTCTCCCTCTCCATTTGCTCCTCATCACCCCTGCTCTTACTCTCTCTCTCTCTCTCAAAAAAAAAAAAAATATATATATATATATATATATAAATAACTCAAGAAAATAATGTACACTTATTTAATGAATATGAAGAGTTAAAGATAAGCATTCACTTATTCTCTTCTGATTCCCATGTTGTATTTTATTACTGATCAGTGTTGGTAAGTCCAATGAAAGGAAATGGGGCTTTAAGAGGGTGGTAGCATTTCGCCCCCTGAGTTCTTTGCCTTACACCTGGGAAAGATGTACACAGGCAGGAAGAACTGTGTAATGTCATCTTGCAAGAAGAAGGCTATACAAATCTGAAATGTTTTCTGTATTCCAGATGCAATTTCATTTGAAAGGCCCAGATGCTTTGCCAACAGCCTAAAATGTAGGTTCATGTGCTCGCTTCGGCAGCACATATACTAAAATGTAGGTTCATGACATAGCCCAGAAGTGCAATACGGAAAACAAAGTCATATATTCAGATGATTCTGAAACTTTGCATGTGTTCGTCTATTTATTAAGTGAAAAGGTCATCGTTTCTGAATAAGAACCAAGGACTGAACACAACCTCGTTTGGGCAGTGACATTTGGCTACACCTCTCATTTCCATCTGACTCATGATGTATTCTTTCAAAATCTGTTCAAAAGCTATTATGCAGTCACAGGAAAATTCATTGATTCATTTATATGTTTATTTTTCATTTCCTTGTGATACTTTCTCTGAATATTTTTCCACACAAGAGTCACAAATGGAAATGAAATATTCCAGCTAAATTTTCTCTTTAGAAATGTGAACAGTCTATGAATTCGGGGGAAATCATGTCACTGAGAATGGACTGTGTTCCCTACAAATATTTTGCATTCATTCCCACCATTCCACCTAAAAGACTCTTGTCAAGGTCAACAGTGATCCCGGTGTTGCCAAACTGAATAGTTGTTTTTGGTCAGATCAGAAGTTATCTGATCTTTTCAAACAGTTGTTTGTTTTGTCTTCTGGACACTTGGCTTCACCTTATCCCAAGGACACTGCTCTGTCTCTGCTCTCTTCCTCCCTCAGGGACTGCTCCTTCGTATCTGCTTTGCTGGTCTCTCCCTAAGCTCCTCGGGGGCTCCTGGTCTCCACACCACAGGTTCGACCTCCCCCACATGCCCAGTTCTCTCACCCAGCCCCGGCTCTAGGAGCACCTCTGTACTACCAGAGCCTGACCTCTGCCTTCCAACTCCTTCTGGGCGTCTCCTCATGGCTGTTTTACAGGCGTCTCACCTCCACAACCCGTTTCTTGGTCCCCAAGCAGAACCCCATGTCATCTCTAAGGGAGCATGCTAACCTATTAGCACAGGAGGTTCTGGAGGGGAGGAAAGGCAGCAACAAACAAACAGTTCCCTTAAGGACAGGGCTGGGGTAGACAGCTGTGAAGTGGCCTAATGGATGACTTCATTCTCTGTGCCTCGGTTTCCTCATCTAAAAAGTGGAAAGATGACAAGATGCTGGACGTCGCTAGAGAAATGGAAACCACAGGTTTAACTACCTCTAAATCTAAGACAAACAAACAAACAAAAGAGGACAGACATGGATATAGGAACAAATTGCTGATTATCAGAATTGAGGAGGCATTGGGGGATGGGCGAAATAGGTGAAGAGGATTAAGAAGTACAAACTTCCAGTAATAAAATGAGTAAGTCACAGGATGTCCTGTACAGCACGGGGGATAAGTCATATTGTAATAACTCTGTATAGTGAGAGATGGTAACTAGACTTGTCGTGGGGAACATTTCGTGATGTGTAAAAGTATAAAATCACTATGATGTACACCTGCAGCCAACACGACATTGTCAATAAAAAAATATAAAAAATAAAAAGTAGAACGAATAATCGGACATGCCTCACAGAGTTGTTGTAAAAAGACTGATGAGATAACCCCACGTAAAGTTCTCAGCAAAGGGACTGGCACTTAATAGATGCTCAGTAAGTATTAGCTGTTGTTGGAGATTAAAAAAAAAAACAGGGGCACCTGGGTGGCTCAGTGGGTTAAAGCCGCTGCCTTCGGCTCAGGTCATGATCCCAGGGTCGTGGGATCGAGCCCTGCATCGGGCTCTCTGCTCTGCGGACAGCCTGCTTCCTCCTCTCTCTCTGCCTCTCTGCCTACTTGTGATTTCTGTCTATCAAATAAATAAATAAAATCTTTTAAAAAAAAACCAAACAAACCTGAATGACAAAATGTAACACATCCCAAATAGCCTGCTTCTCTGCTGTCCCCGCCCACAGGCTTCTGCTGTTTTAGGAAATGTTGATTCCGTGTCACCAGCAGCTCCCTGTTCAACTCTGGAGTTATCTTTGGTTGCTCCCTCTCATGCCCCCAGCCCAATCCCAATAAATCCTAGAGGCTCTATGTCCAAAATATATCCAGAAGCCGACCATTTGTTCCCACCTGATAATGGCCACGACCCAAGTCCCTGTCACCATCAACTCCTGCCTGGATTTCAGCAGGGTCCTGCCTGGTGGGTGTCCCTACCCTGCCTTTTGTCCCTTCTGCAACCCGCACAGGAAGTGAAGGAGGGCTATTTCTAGCTGGCTAGCTTCAGGTATAGTCCCTGCTTCCGTGTCTCCCTGCTTCATTCAGAGCAAAAGCCAAAGACCTCTGTACCGAGCCCTGGACTTTTCTGACTTCATCTGTGTCCCTCTCACTGGGTTCTTGGCAGTCTGGCCACACTACCTGCTGGGGATTTTCCAGGCTCCAGGATGCTCCTGCCTCAGGGGCCTGTCTGTTTCCCTTCTACAGGGACATTTAGGGGCCTGCCTTGCTCTCTCATTCCTCTAAGTCACTGTTCAAAATGCTGCTTATTTTTTTCTTTCTTTCTTTGTTTTTAAAAATATTTTATTTATTTGGGAGAGAGAACACAAGAGGGGGAATGAGGGCAGAGGGAGAAGCAGGCTCCCTGCTGAGTAGGGAGCACAATGCGGGGCTCGATCCCAGGATGCTGGGATCATGACCTGAACCGAAGGCAGACGCTTGGCCAGTTAAGCCACCCAGGTGTCCCTGCTTATTTTTCTTCATAGCACTTGTTGCCTACTGACACCTACTTTATAAATGCACTGATTTCTGCTTCCGTCTCCACCCCCATTGTTCTCACTGCATAGGATATGAACTCGGTGGAAGCAGGAAATCTGGTCTCTTTAGGTGCCTGGTATACAGTAAGTGCTCAAGAAAATCATGTTGCTTATTTCATGACACATTATTTATTTCAATGAGCATTTCTTTTCTTTAAGCATCTCTAAAACATCTTTCAAACATTTTATGAATCATGGGAGGTAACATAGAATCTTATAATCCTAAGAATCATAAGAATCTTGAAGTAATCATAAGTATATTGAAGACAGAAAGTTCATATTTTTTAAAACTTACAATTATCCATCCAGAATATTATAGGTGGTGGTAATCCAAGTGGGGGTCTGCAAGGAAGGATCAGAGACTGGCCATTTCGAAGTGTTATTGGTTCAAGTTTTTCTTTGGTCCACAATGGTGACCCTATGATATAAAGTAATAACTTCTAAGTTATTTCTGCATTGAACAATAAAAAAGAGCACAGAAAGGAAGACAAGATAAACTTTGGGGGCGAAGAGTAACTCTGAACTCATGTAAATTAAGATAACAAGGAACTAATTTTAAAATCTAAGGTTAAAGGTAAAAAAAGTGACAATTTTCATTCACTGCCATTAATAGTATAAATGCTGATTCAGCAATTCCATGTCTAAAAAAATATGTGTTATTAAATACATCGTTAAGAAGATACATGATTTCACTACAAGCGTGTTCTTCATGAAAGAATGAAAAGCATTAAGTACCAAAAAGTTTGTTTAAACAAATAATTGTGCACCCACACTTTAGAGTGTCATACACTATTATATATTAAGAAGAATGTACTTATGCAGATAGATATGAGAATATAGATGATACGTAGATAAGTCAGAAAAGGTTATAAAATAGTACTTCAAAATGAGCTTGGCTGGCACACATACGTGCCTACCTGCCTAGAAAACGTGGGAAGAGTGGTGGTTACTCCCTCGAGTGGAAAGAGTCATGAGTACATTTTTCAGTTTCTTTTTTGTTATTTGTAATTTTTCCCGAGAATGAACACAGGTAAGAATGAGTTTTCGAAAGGACCAGAACTGCAAATGGCTGCTGTTCTTTAAATATAAGCTGTTCTTTAAATATAAGCTTCTTAATTCTTTAAAGATAAGCTGTTGAGAGAATGGGGGTAGTGACTTCTGCAAAAAAAGCCAGAGCTCCAGGTAGTGAGATCCCTCTATTTCCAGGGCAACAAAAATGTTAATTACCCACTATCCATTTCATACTGAATTTATTTCCGTCGGGCTGTCGGAAGTTCGCTCATATATGAGATACATGAGAAATTAATCATTTGATCAATTCGGGGAAGACGTGCTTTTCTTACTCCCGGTGTTTTATTCTGGACTTGCATAAAAGACAGACTGGGTTGGCACAGCACTCAGGGTACAGTGGAAAGGAGCAAGAATTTTTAGGCACAACAAAATGACAGCACTGGAAGCAACGGCATTGCCTTCTTGTAATACTATCGAGATGAGCTCACAGACGTTGAGTCTTAGAGCCAACCTTAAAAATCGGGTCCTGTTTGGCGGACAAGTCCCACTTACTGGAAGGACGGACAATGATATTATTAGAAATCGCCGCTCCGCGCTCATTCCGGGCTGTGCACTGATAGACCCCTTCGTAGGTCTCCGCCTTCCCTTCACTCATGATGTTGATCGTGAGGGTTCCTGAGCCTGTCTTCATGGTGACGAGAGGGTCCTTTTCTATGTCAAAATGCGTCCCATTGCGGGTCCAGGAGAAGCTGCCCAACACATAAAGGATTAAGCTTGTGAACAGTCCAGAAAGACAGTGTTACATCCTCTTTCACAAATTCCTAGCCGTTTTGTAGGTTTCTAGAAGTAAGGATTACATTTTAAAGATTTTATTTACATATTTATTTATTTAACAGAGAGAGATCACAAGTAGGCAGAGAGGCAGGCAGAGATCAAAGGGGAAGCAGGCTCTGCGCTGAGCAGAGCGCCCGAAGCAGGGCTCTATCCCAGGACCTTGAGATCATGACCTGAGCCGAAGGCAGAGGCTTAACCCACTGAGCCACCCAGGCACCCCAAGGATTACATTTTAATATTCAGTGGAAGAGCAACAGGCTCCAGACTGATGAAAATGTTTCATTGAATTGGGACTTAGAATAAAGGGCCTGCCGTACATTTTAAGGCATGTGTCTTCATTTAGAATGAGCCAGAATCTGTCTCAAGGAAATCAGGCACACAAATTGGCTGTCATTTTTCAAAGAAAACACAGAAAGTAGGTCTCTGAGGCACGTTCTCTTAGAGCTTTATTAGCATTTTTATTGTAAATTGCACGGTTCACAGAGTTGATAACCTGTCAATGAAATTTTGCCCTGGGCTGAAATGTGACCAGAAAGGCCTTCCCAGGTACATGTGTGCATCTGAAAGGGCTCAGATTTCAAGGTTTCAACCTCAGGCTCAGGTTTCAAGTTACCAAAATGCAGTTGGGGATAGGGGGCGAGAACGAGTTCAGTGGGGTTTTAAATGTTGGCTATTAAAAGTGGTAACTGTCTCTAAAACACATTTTGAGAAATTTCAATTCTAGGACAGAATGACTTTGTAAATTCCTCAGGAGGTATTTCAAATGGTCAGCTGCAATTCTTCTTTTTCTGTTTTGTTTTTTTTTCCCGTTTTATTTATGGAAAAGATTGTCTTGTATAGAAGTTGCGGCACTCGTGTCATTAAATACTTTATAACTAGTCATAAATCAACTGTGGCCACGCCCATAAGGAGCCATGAAGCTCCGGACCTCACTGTGTTTTGCAGGCCCACTGGGATTTCCCTTCCCACTGCTTACCCTTACGGCAGTTGTGGTCCCATCATCTCGGGGTGGGAGGGGGTGTTAAGTGGGAGCTATAGATGGAGAGGGGGTAGAGGCCAGGGATGCTGGTAAATATCCCCATTCCCACGACAAAAAACTATCTGGCCCCCAATAGTAATCCTGCCTTATAGAGAGTGGTGGCAAGTGGCATGTCAGTGTGAACCTGGAGGGGGACTCCATGAAATGACAACATCTTCGGGCTTGGGTGCTAGAGGTTTCTAATGATACAGCAGAATATACTTTTTTTTTTTCTTTTCCTAAAGACTGTATTTATTTATTTGACAGAGAGAGAAGACACAGAGAGAGAGGGAACACAAGCAGGGGGAGAGAGAGAAGCAGGCTTCCTGCCGAACAGGGAGCCTGATGTGGGGCTGGATCCTAGCACCCTGGGATCATGACATGAGCCGAAGGCAGCCGCTTAATGACTGAGCCACCCAGGTGCCCCCAAAATCCACATTACGTTTTAATAATAATAATCCAACTCTCCAAACTCCCGGTATATAACTGCAGGTGACAGAGCATCTGCTGATCAGCTTCAGGACTTGACTACGTGGAGGAACACTGCCAGGCATCAGTTTCCCATCTATAACATCTGCTGGTTGGACCAGATAACCTTTCATGTCTCTCCCACCTCTAAAATGCTGCGCAGGACTCATGCCAAGATCCATATGGAGAATCTGAGTACGGAGCCCTGCCAAGTCTGAAAACCCGCTCACAACTATTTTATAGACCTCTACCGAGCAAGGACGGATCTTTGAAGCCATCAATCAAATTCAGCTTCTTCACTTTACAGAAGAACAAACTGAGGCCCAGAGAAAATAGAGCCCTTAGAAAGCTTTCCTCCACATCTCCCTATAATTTAGGAGCATTTTGCAGAAGGGTGTGTGTGAGTACAGAAAGGCAATTATCTGGGTGTCCGAGAGGAACACTCTGACTCCCATTCATCAGAAAGACAAAATGAAAGAATTGATACATGATACTTCAGAGACAGGCAGGACCTGAAATTGACTTAATATTAAAACTGATGTTTATGTTCAGTTCTATAACAGAGCAGAACGCACACCCACCTTGGAGGAGGTTTCCCTTTGGCCTCACACTGGATTACGATATTCTCTCGAGGGTCAATAATGTAATCTTTTGGAGACTGCTGAGTAATGGTTGGAGGCTGTACCACTTAATTGTAGAAAGAAGAACAATGTAAAGAAGTCATTTAAGATCATAATAAAAATCACTCTTTCCATGCCAAAATCACTTGCCCTAGACTAACAATGCTCCAAATGTTTTTAGCAATCTCTACGGTGGCAGCACACACATTACTAGATTTTTAACTAAGTCTCCTAAAACTCTGAAGTCAAGGCACAACTTCCTTTTGGTAAGTTTATAGGGATTTGCAGAGCACTACAAGTTCGGGAAGATAATTACCAACACAAGTTTAATATGAAGACCATTTCTCTTCTGATGTAACAATGAGAAATTCTTGTGAGTTTTTTGGTTCCAGTGATCTTTTTCAATAACATTTCAGTTATGAGGTAAATGGGCACTTCTTAGGAAAGACTAACTGACTTATAGTTCACTAGTGTGCTAGTATAAATTAATATATGTTGGGAACAAATCAATTTGAGAAGTTAGCATAAAAAATATGGGTAAATTAGAGACTTGGCAGTCTTTTTTTTTTTTTTTTTTTTAGACTTGGCTGTCTTATTAGAGCCAGGAGGTAGGTGGCTACAAGCAACAAAGATAAAACAGTCTCGTTTAGAAGATCAGTGGAACTGCTGGGAAGTGCTCGGTTACAGAAGACAACATTTCTGTTTTGCTCCTCAAAGTGCTATCTGATCATGTATTTTCAAATCCTATGGGGAAATCACTCTGACCCAGAACAATTTAATCTGAAGGAAGCTGGTTTCTGGACATCCAGTGCTCAGGCCACTCAAAGATCATCATGTCCTTCTTGTGAAACCAGAATCACAGAATGTTAGAATAGGAACTGGAAAAACCATCCGTTTCCACTTCTGTTGTTGCCCAGGGCAGTTAAATGGCCTGGACAAGCAGAGAACCAAACTCTCCCAGTAGAAGCCACTGCCTTGTACAACTCCAGGGAGAGCTGTTCACACAGACAAGGGGTTCTTGACCCAGGGTCCCCTGGGAGGACATCAGGCCATTCCTGGAGGCAACGCTCATTGTTGCTCCTGGGGCCAGAGGTGGTTGTGGCATCTGCTGGGTAGAGCCCGAGACACTGCTAAATATCTTACAGGACAGCCCTCCCCTTTGCCTCAACAAAGACTTATCTAGATCATTTAAGCTTTTCATATTCTGGCTTTTCCCTTTCTACCCATGCTCTGTGCTTTGTGAAACCTCCTTCACTGGCCAGCAAAGCATTTCCCAAAGCTTACTAGTAATTGCCCTCTCTGCTCTTGTCTTTCTTTACTGTGATTAACAGTTGCCAGGGTTAAATTTATCATTTCCATGTCTGATGTCCTATGAAGCGGCCAACATGGTTCTCTTCTTTTGTCTGGTCTCCAGTCCTCTCGCTGTCCTCTACAATGGACACTGAAATGCGGGCTCTGGCCATCTGAATAACAGCTAAAGCCCAGATCAAAAGCAGAGCTCATTCCTGTCATCATTTATTATGAACCTAATAACTGCTGAATACTCACCAGTACCATTTTCCCTTCCCTTTAGCGAGAGTCAACCCCATCTCAGTTCCCCGTGCAAGGTAGCACCTTGGGCTGTGGGTCAAGAACCTGTCTGATTCTTTCTTACCAGCTGTGAGACTTCTAGCAAGTTTCTTACCTTCTGTAAGCCTCACTTTCCTTAGAGGGAAAATGGGGCTTAAAATTGGTATCTACCTCCTAGGGTCACTGGAAGGAGTAAGTAAAAGAATCTGGGTAAAATTCTTAGTACATGCCACAACCGTAATAGTTCAGTGTGAGCTCTGTGCAAATTATTATCATAATCATTTTTATTTGGACCAGCTTCATCTTTGAGTGGTCCTTTATGCTCTGGGAGCATAGAGTTTGGGATGATGGAAAGAAGCCTGGAATTTCACACCCCAACGGTAGATACCTAGGTGGCAGATGGGGGCAGGGACTGTGAGGAGGGCCTCAATCCAATTCCTTGTATTTTTCTTCGAGTGACAGAGGTGCGAGTCTGGTGGCTTCAGACCCAGCACTTCTGTTCACACGTCTGCCACAGCACTGGTTAGAGGCCCCCCCAACTGTCAGGAGTCTAAGGTCTGTAAGGACCTCTCTGAACAGTGCTTAGGTCACCTGGCAACTAACAAACACTTATAGGGAGAAAGCTGATTTTACGTGAATTTCCTGGTTAATCCAATCTCACAGGATTTTTTCAAATGCCCGAAAACTATGTTCGAGGTAGATTCTAGGAGCTGCCCAACTGCAGAAGTTTTTGCTTAGAAACGAGTCACGTAGGGGCTGCTTAATTGTCTTTTGCATGCTGCAAAACAATATTCAGATTCACGGGGCTGTTACATTGCTGGGACGTGAGCCTACACAGTCCCGAAGAAGTACGGTGAGGCACAGCGAGGCTAACGTGGGTGAAACATCGGCTCGCGCTCGTCTTCTGAAAGATAGTGAAAGACACACCTTGATGCCAGCAAGCATTTTATGGCATTTAGACCCAGACAGCCATTTTCTTTTGATTTTGTGAATTTTCTCATTGAGTTACATCAGATGCGAATCAAGCTTGGAAGTTAGTCAAGCAGCATAGCGGTAAAAGAAAGAGTAATACTGGAGTCTTCGGAATTCATGCAAGGCATCTATTAAACTTGCTTCTTGGTATTTAAATGCAAAGTTTCGCCAGAGGAAATGCACATGCTCAAAAAGACGTTAGGCACGACTCCTAAAGCTGTGCGTTCCATTCACAGTATTAATTCAAAAACAAAGACACGGTCAAGTGCTCACACTGCCGAGTAATTACAGAAGGACACTTACAGTCTTCAAGAAGTTTTGCTTTTTCCCCATCAATATCAGCAGGTGAGTGGGCAAACAGGATTAAAGAAAACCAGATGTTAGTAATGAGAACGTTAGAACCCTGGAGATCAAAGAGGCATCTTTGTCTATTTGGTCTGACCTAAAAAACCAGGACAGTGAACGTGGAAGTCATGAGGTTGTAAAAGAAAGACACTCCCACTAATGGTTTTGTTTACTCCTGCATCAGCCATCCTGCATAAACATATGGAAGAACAAAAGGAAGGCTTTCGGTAAAAAGAAAAAAAAAAAAAAAAAGGATTCTTCCAGGACTAGGAATGGCTAATTCCATTCTGTACATGTGCTGGACAAGTAATTATGTTCAATTTGAAAAATAGCTGAAATGTACAATTAATCTGAGTTGTCACATACTGTGTCGTGTCTGATCCTATTATCCCAGACATCACTAGACCCCCGGTAATGATACCTAACAATGGGACATCACTACAGTGCCGGGGCTCCATCAGAGCCAAATGCAACACTGGTTTTAGGTTTTTACATTTCTGTGGCTCATCTGCAAGTCAGGAATTGAACTTTTCGGCCATTAGCCTACTTCTGCTTCAGAATTCCTCCTCACCCAGGGGTTGCTAGTAGGGGCACCAAGGAGCAGCTCAGATGGATGGGGTGTAAGGAATAGGGGCGGGGAAGAAATTACATTAGCATGCAATTCAAATGATTGTGCAGTGCTGCCTGTCATTATTACTTGTAAAGGTTAATGCAGGAGCGCCTGGGTTGTCCGTGACTTTCTCTTCATCATGGTTATGCCTCTTCTCCATTAGCAGCGATAATTGAGTTAGCCGTAGGTGACTATTTCCCCCTGATTGTTAGATTGAGCCGTCAGATTAAGGGAGCATATATTTAACACAAGAGAGAACAAAAGTCCATTTCTCTCAAGTGCTTTCGTCTCTCTTCCGTAATCTGCTGGGGCAGATGCTTACTTGGGCATTCCAACTCCAACGGGCTTAACCAATCATACATTTTTTTTTCTAATTGAAATTAAGTTCAATGAACATCTTTTGAAAGGAAGTAAAATGTTGTATTTTATGGTCCTTTAGACTGTAGATGCACAGCAAAGGAAGTCAACTGAGGGTAGGGCAAACCACATCTTTTCTTAATGTCTTCCCACTGGGACTTGCAACCTTCTTTGGCAAAAAATGACATCCCCAACAATCGAATAGCCCCAGGAAAGTGCTATCTTCCTTGCACCTTGGAAAGCTTGCCAAACAGATGTTCTATTCAGGAAGCTAATGGATTTAAAGAGGTCAGGCAGATCAAGAATAAAGGATGAATCTGGATTATAGTCATTGTCCAAATCTGAAATTCTGCTTTCCACTGCAAGAGAAGCGACCAGTCGGAACCCAGCATTCTCTTTCTTTCTCACAACCAGGCCACCCAGGGCAGGCGGAGTGCAGCATTATCATTCCTGTTAGGAAAAGGGGTGGGCCCTGACATAGTAGCTGTTGCTCGTTCCATTTTAAATAGTGTTTTTTTAAACCAAAGATCTTTCTCTAGGCTTTACATAAGATACATGTCCTAGATCCAGACTCATATGTCAAGTGAATTTTGCCCTGTTGGAATCAAGAGAGATGAATTATGGGTAGTCTGGGGCTACAGAGGGGCGTGGGGTTGGCTGAGAAACCATCCCCCAATCTTTCCAGAGTGTCCTGAGGGGGATGGGGTAGTGGGGAGGGGACAAGTGGGGAAGTCTCCGTGACTGTTTCAAAGTGACTCATACAGTTTTCTTGCAGGATCCCATCTATCAAGAGTCACCCGTTGGGAGCATCAGGGGAGCCCACAGTTCTCTCCTTCTCCACCGTCCCCCACCCCGTGGTACACAAAAGGCACCTGAGGAGGAAGAAAGATATTGACAGGGAGGGGACAATGGTCTGACCGGTTCAACGGCCATTTCTGTGGCGAGACTCTTTGGAAACACCAGGTGCTGTAGGTAAAAGCCAAATTAATTGTGATTAGCTTTCCTGTATCACACAGACACCTTCTGCATTCACACAGCTCACAGTGATGGGAACCGCCAGGGCGGCTTTGACCCCGGGGCGTAACAGCTCTCTAATGTTAATACTTACGATCAAGAGGGACCTCCAGCGCCCTAACCAGCTGGCACAGGAGGAGCATCAGGGGCGCTCTGCCTGCAGGTAAGCGCTTCTTTCTCGGCATTATTTCAAGCTGCATTAGCTGAGCTCCTGCTGAGACCCACAAACTGAATTTCCTTTTCTTCTTTAGCAAAAGATCTGCTTGCAACGTTTAAATAGTTTTCATGCAGGGAACTGAAAAAGGAGAGAACAAGAATTATAGCGTATTAAAAAGAAGGAAATGAGAGGAAGTCCGCTGCCCGGAAAATCAGTTCTCTATTATACATGAACTCTAAAACGGAGCTAACTTTTTAAATATTTAAATCCCAAGGCTGGAATAATCATTTATTCATAAATCAGCTAAAATCAGGTTAGAAGTATTTGTAGTGATGTCAAGCAAAATCTGTCCACACTGCCATCCTTATGTTTTAAATATCGGCATCTGTGCCAGAGGCTACAATGTCATTCCCAACAGGAAAAACTTGGCGTATAAATGGATTAGAAAGCATGAGTTTAGAGAAGGCCTAATGGCTTCTCCGTTCTGGAAACTGTCTTTGGGACAGTCTAAGGCACTGTTGCACATTTGCTTCAAACCCCAAACACTGATTTACCTGCGGAACCACCTGTAATGAAGGCCTTTCCTATCTCTTAGACCAGGAGAGCAGACGTGCTGGGGTGCCCGGTTCTGGGCTTTTCTTACCAGTCACCCTCCGAAACAAACGGGATCTACCAAATAAAATTCAGTATATCTTTAAACAGATAATAGAAAAACCTCAGTGATATGGCCTCAATTTATCCTACAACCTTATCCCCTCCTCTTTGCATAAAGCTATTTTTCAGTTTGCTGGTCTGTTTTTGCTTCCCTCTCTTGGATAAGGTCTTCAAAATGCCCTGAATTCTCCCACCTTCATGCTTTCGTCTCCTCGGTTCCTTTTACCTGGAATGCCCTCTCCACCATATTTCCTTATCAAAGTCTAATTTATTTCTTTATGGATCAGTTTAAATGGAAACACTAGCCGACCAATCAAATTAGAAGTCCTATCACCCTCCCAAGAATTCCTAAATTCCTAGTTTCTTTTTTTTTAAAGATTGTATTTATTTATTTGACAGACAGAGATCACAAGTAGGCAGAGAAGCAGGCAGAGAGAGAGGAGGAAGCAGGCTTCCCACCGAGCAGAGAGCCTGATGCAGGGCTCGTTCCCAGCACCCCGGGATCATGACCTGAGCCGAAGGCAGAGGCTTTAACCCACTGAGCCACCCAGGAGCCCCCCTAAATTCCTAGTTTTAATCATGATGTATATTTGACAGATACAGAGATAAATAGATTTTTTTTTCTTTTTTGGGGTACGCATGCTCTCTCTCCTACTCCTTCAGGCGAAGGTAATGTCTCTCCCATTTATGTATCCCTCTCATAACACTAATGTAGTTTGCCCCACACAGAAGAGGATCAGCACAAACCAACTGCAGAACTCTGTCCCATGGCCACCTCCTCCCTGGAAGGAAGCATCTAATCATGAATTCTCATTTATGAAGATAGGTGGGGGTGACCAGTGGCTCTCTCGAGAGGACAGAAGGTGGCTCCCACAGCTTAATTTCTGAATGATTTGTGTGATTTTTATTATTTGTACAATTGAGTAGTTTGATAATATCCATCTTTCCCACTAAATTGAAAGCCTCCTAAGGGTAGGGATGGTGGTCTTTACTGTTCAACGTTTATTTTTTTTCCCAGAGGCCATCGCAGTGCCTGGCACACTGTAGGCAGTACATAAATATTTATAGAAGAAAAAAAAGAAGAAGAAAGGGGGAATGGAAAAAGAAGTGGAGATTAAAGATTGTTGAAGACAAGGCTGTATTCAGATAGGCTGTCTGAGCACAGTCTACCTAAAGTTGTATTTATATTTTACTACTGGGTTTGAAAACCAAACCCTTGTCTATATGGTCAAATTAGCTATAATATCATGTCTGTGTGTGGAAGAGATTTTATATGTTTAAAAGGAAAGTGAAACAATGCTAATGACGTATTTTGCTAGCAACTGAGGTTCTGATTTGAACCTGATGACAACTACAGTTGGGGCACTTCTTGGTAAACAAGTACAAAAAAAAGGACTAACACTAGACTAAACATAGACATTATAGGTACATAAATGTTGTTTCCTGAATGAAACATCCATATTCTGTGGTTTTGTTTAAGATCCAAGAAATTTTTGTTTCCATATTACAATATATAAGCAATCATGTCCTTTAAAATTTCGAGAGGCTGATACAGAAGCTCATCTAACTATCCCTTTAGAAAAAAAGATTTCATTTATTTATTTGTCGGAGAAAGAGCACAAGGAGGGGGAGCAGCAGGCAGAGGGAGAAGCAGGCTCCCTGCTGAGCAGGAAGCCCTGATGCAGGACTCGATCCCAGGACCTCGAGATCATGGACTGAGCTGAAGGCAGACGCTTCACCAACTGAGCCACCCCAGCATCCCTCATCTAACTATTTCTAACCAAAATATACACCAGGAAGTCTTCCTGTATGTGCAAACCATCTCTCTATCATTTAACCATGTGTGCAAACCGTATCTCTATCATTTACCCAGATTTATTTAGGTCTCTTGTGATTTTTCTGTTGAAACGCGAATTCTGAATTTACACATGAGCTTCACGGAAAATGCAAATAAATGGCACTAAAACAGGTTGATGCTACATACTAGGCATATGGAGACAGAACTCCAGCCTCAAACACTGAGTAAACGAATGGCTCACCTGCCTGATTTCTGTCAGCCTAGTCAAGTGCATCTCATGTACGTGCCTAGCTCTCCGAAGAGGTGCAGGAGAACTAAAATACTTTCTGTTTTTTAAAAAAAGATTTTATTTATTTATTTGACAGACAGAGATCACAAGTTATGGTAGAGCAGCAGGCAGAGAGAGAGGGGGAAGCAGGCTCCCTGCTGAGCAAAGAGCCCAATGTGGGGCTCGATCCCAGGACCCCAGGATCATGACCTGAGCCGAAGGCAGAGGCTTTAACCCACTGAGCCACCCAGGCACCCTGAAAATATTTTCTAAAAGATGTACAGAAAAATTGCAATGCCCATGAGATCTTAAGCAGCTACCCGCAATTTCCAAGTCCTTAACTGATGAGTTACTTTGCCTGCATGCCTTAACCAGCCATCCTCCCAACAGAGAAAACTGTTAGACAGTTTCATATCAAAACAAGTATCCTTCCCTGCTTTACCTTTTCAGAGTCTATAGGGAATAAGATACTGCCACTAAATCGCAGTGTCGCTTAAAGAAAGAAATTCAAATTTTAAGAAAAATTGAGAAGGTACTTACTTAAGGAGACACAAGTAAATCCTCACAATGAGAGGAGGTCATGAACTAGATGTAGTCTTTCTTTCTTCAAAGTCGTGAGCTAACTGCACCGATAGCCACAAATCTGTCTCCAGTGTAGATTCTGTTTGGGGAGGACAGAGAGACTGTCCTGCCCAGGCTCTGACTCCTGCCCGTGGAAAATCACCCACTCCTCCTACGTATGCCATCAGAGGTGAAAAACTCAGTGCCTAAGGACAGCATTAGGTCCCCAGCACTCAGTCAAAGTGAAAATCAAATATAGCTACAGAAAATTGAGCTCTCTCTCTGTAAGAGTGATGTGCTGTGCATGTCTCACAAAGAAAAAAACCACCACTCCTAAGCTCTCAGTATTGATGTCAACGCCCTGCCCAGCTAGGAGCCCATCTGTCTGGTGGTTTGCCTTGCAAAATGCTGGTCATTCTCTCTTACCTGAGAATCATTAGTTAAAACCAAACTGTTTATGCAAGTCCATTAAATGAATGAAACCCCAATTTGAAATAGCAGCCTTGTGTTTAGTCAGGGCTGAAGAGTATGTTAGTGCCACACAGCTTAAAATTTACAAAAACTACTTGCATGGACATTTTATTATTTTTATATTTTTATTTTTTAAAGATTTTATCTATCTATTTCAGAGAGAGAGAGCATGCACATGAACGGGAGGGGCCGAGGGAGAGGGAGAGAGAGAATCTCAAGGAGACTCCTCACTGAGCAGGGAGCCTAACCGAGGGCTCGATCCCAGGACCCTGAGATCATGACCTGAGCTGAAACCAAGGGTTAGAGGCCTAATTGTGCCACCCAGACGCTCCTGCACAGATATATTAAGCATGATCAAACGAGACAGATGGCAGGTCCAAGTTCAGAATATAATTCATGCTGACACTTAAAACCACATATATTGTTAAAATGGCCCCAGAGTATTGATAAACAGAAAGACCTTTTAATATTTCCCTTCATTTAACTCCACTCAAAGCAACTCTTCGCAAATTACCTATAGAACCTCCAAAACAGAAGGGAAAGGAACATCTCTCTTCTTCGGTAAACTTTTCATCATTAGACAAGAAATACAAGTCAAGGTTCCCTCACTTCTTTTGGCCTAAAACTCATATTAATCACAGAGCAAATGTTTCCCTGCATTATTTACCATTCATTTAAAAAGAAAAATGTGAAGTTTTGACAAAGGTTTCATATTAAGCCCAAAAAACATAGCTCTCCTGTTATTCACTTAAGAAGTCTTGTCATTTGAGGGGCGCCTGGGTGGCTCAGTGGGTTGATGCCTCTGCCTTCGGCTGGGGTCATGGTCTCGGGGTCCTAGGATTGAGCCCCGCATCGGGCTCTCTGCTCAGCAGGGAGCCTGCTTCCCCTCCCCCCGCTCTGCCTGCTGCTCTGCCTGTGATCTCTCTCTCTCTCTGTCAAATAAATAAATAAAATCTTAAAAAAAATAAAAATAAAAAAAGTTTTGTCATTCGAAAGAAGACAAAATCTTTGTTTTTTTCTTTCAAGTAAAAGATGAAATTATTTTAATTAAGAAAATATATCAGCTCTTTTCCAGAACTGGAAGGCCATGCACCACTCACAATTTCATTCTGGTCTGTTTGTTCTTTTCCACATCCCAACATGGGTGGTTTGATGCTGACGGTAACACGATATATTCTCTAAGCCAATAAACAAATATGCTTATGTGACTGGATGCCCTTGGGCACACTCGTTATTGCTCTGGTGACCCATCAATGTCTGGCCTCACTAACTGAGTGTGACATTATTTTGACTATGAAAGGCGTTTTTTCAGCTGTCAACTTGGGGATGGTTACTTTTTATATTTTGTTAAATATCTGCCATCAGAATGATGTCCATTCTAGTCCATGCTTGCACTTCTCAACCATAGATTTCGAGTCTGAGACTATGGAAGGAATGTCAATGAGATATGGACAATGACTTTGTGTAATTGCGAAGTCACACTTAAATCTACACAGCTATATCGCATGAGAACACTTCAGGAAAAGTGGTCTGGGATTTTGTCTCTTCAAATAACAAGCTAAACTTTATGGAATACCAAGGAACATGTTCCTAATTTGGCCCTAGCCCAAAGGGATGTCCCAGAGAGTTTCAACAAGGAATCTGGTAGCTAGAACCTAGAATAGTATGTAAGGAAAGGTAGACAGTTAGCAGGTATTTTTATCCAAATAATCAATGATAGAACACATCTTGATAATAGTTCAAATCTTGATTCCTCAAAGCACTTTAACTGGTCATCTTATTTGATATTCATAAAAACCTCAGAAGATGGGAAAGCAGGGACTGTGCTAGTAGTAGATGAGAAGGGGGAAAAAATCCAATCACAATGGCTATTATTCACTGAGCACCTTCCAGGTACCAGGAATGGCACTGAGTTGGCTCCATGCATTCACTTATCTCATCTCACCAATAACCGCAAAAGGTAAATTCTATTACACTTCCCAGTTTATGAGATGCAGAATGGCAAAATCACCTGCTTAAAGGCACACACCGGTGTGTGAAGTGCCAGACCTAGAGTTCGTGTTCTGGAAAGTTCTGGAGCTTCCGACCTTCTCACATTGCCACGCCCTGAGGAGCCCCTAGCATTTCTCTCCCTCTCATAGGTTCTTATCTGGCACTATAGCTAATAAACAAATAGAATCACCAGGTTTACCACTGATGTTGAAAAAAAAAACCCACAACACTAATGGATTCTGAATATCCACAGAAGATCTTCACAGTGTTGCTCAGAGCATGACTTCAGGGGCCTCTTCAGGTGGCATTCCACATGACTACTGTCCGCTGGAACTGTGCCACATGCCAGCCCTGGCCTTTCAAAGGAGCTGCTAGTTAGGTCCATGCAGACTAGACATGCTTTAGAAAAGTTAATTTTAAATTAAAAGTAGGCACTATATGCCCACTATGTGCCCATAAAACATTCGTAAGGTACAAAAGACCATAAATTCAACATAAGCAACCCTAGCAACCCCATTTCTCTCCGAGAGGAGTATTATACTACCAAGTTTTGCACATCCTTCTAGAGATAGTACATGCATAAGAAGTATAGATATATATAAAACAATATTTTAAGGATCTCTTGAATTTAGAAAAGCCTTTTATAAACCTTTGTAAGTCACTGAAGTTAGAGCATCAAAAATATCAACGCCTTTTAACATGATCTAGCTTTTTGCATCATATGGAATTATATGGATACTCACTTTTTCACACTTTCTCTGTTTAGCACAGCCAATGACCAGAAAATAAGTAGTAGACAATGATATAATTGAAAGATCTAAGACAAAGGATAAAGCACGCTTAATGCAAAGTCCATAGGGGTGAGACTACCAGCAACCCTGACCAAGGACACACCTGTCCCACACTTGTGCAGCTGGTTATGTGATGACAGCCAGGAGGCTCAGCCCCAGGGGTGACAGAGCTGACTGCGGAAGGAAGGACGGATGCAGTAAGCAACAAAGGGACCCGCGCTTCTCACACCGTGCCTCTGCTCCCACCTCCAAATCCAGTCACAGTGAACTATGAATGGAAGGGGCACTATTCCTCTCTGAATGCTTGCTCTGATCAGCATGTCCTTCTGCACTGACCCCATCACCCTGACCGAGAGTCAGGGGTGGGTGTGTGACCAAGGGAGCAGCCATGTTTGAGCCTGTTGAGATGAAGAGGCTGTTTTAAAGGCCCGAGGAGTGACCGACAGAGTGGTGACAGACTCGTTTCTCAGGGAGAGGGTAGATATGAGGTAGAGAGGAAGAGTGAGTCAATAATTTGGAGTGAGAACAAAGGCCGAAGACCACAGAAACAAGGCGGCCTGAGGAACCATGAGTCAGCAGAGGAGATGAGGTGTCAAGGGCAGAAGGAAGCCAGTGGGTAACAAGAAAATCAGTAGAAACAGGAACAGACTGTTGCCCAGTGACTGCAGCATCACGGAACACCCAACAGGTGAGAACAAGAACCCACTCCTCCTGTACTGTGCTAACCAGGCCTCTACAACTCTTAGTATCCCAGGCAGTGGTCCAATTCTCCATGAGGTTGACCAGAATAGTGGTCATGGTTGAAGCGTCTTCCATCTTGTGAACTAAAACAATCCTGCGTTAGTGTGCTAGGTAGACTGTTTCGTGGGTGGCCCACAGGAGGCGCTCCTCATGGCTTCCATACCCTGTCGTCCCCTCTCACGATGACTCTGGGTTTGGCTGCATCAGGTACTTTGACCAATGGGATTCTAGCAAGAATTATGCAAGCACAGGTGTGGCGAGCATTTGCACACTGGGGCTTAGGGGCTCATAAGTTCCCTCTGGGAAGCTTGAGCTGCGATACTGCATGATGGGAAGCCAGTGGGAGGAGGCCCTAGGGAGATGAAAAACCATCCTGGGCTTGCTGGGCCCAACC